>VMDO01003844.1:0-135540 GCA_007922755.1 Pedetes capensis
TAAAAGTGTTCCCTTTTCCCCGCAGCCTCGCCAGCATTTGTTGTTGTTTGTTTTATTGATCTTGGCCATTCTTACTGGTGTAAGGTGAAATCTCAGCATTGTTTTGATTTGCATTTCCCTAATGGCTAGGGATATTGAGCACTTTTTCATGTGTTTCATGGCTTTATGGACCTCTTCATTTGAGAACTGTCTACTCAGTACCTTTGCCCATTTGTGTATTGGGTTGTTTGGTTTTTGGGGTTTTTTTTTCCTTGAGTTCCTTATAAATTCTAGTAATTAGACCTTTGTCAGATGTATAAAATGCGAAGATTTTTTTCCCATTCTGTGGAGGTTTCCTTGATTCTGTTAATTGTTTCTTTTGCTGTGCAGAAGCTTCTTAATTTGATGTGTAGACTGTTCATTTTCATAACATGTAATCATTGACACGTTTGGCTTTAATTTTCCATTTTGGTATTTATTTTCTAGTTTTCTCATCTTTGTTCCTCTTTCTTCGTTTCTTGCCTTCTTTTGGATTAATTTTTTTAGTATCTATTCTGTCTCCACTGTGGGCTGGGATTTAGCTCAGTTGGTAGAGCTCTGCTTTGCAGTCTCTGAGGTCCCGAGTTCGAGTCCCAGCACCACAAAAGTGGGAGAAGGATGTGGCAATCCACTCCCAAGGCAATCCCGAAACAATCAGCCATTGAAAACCCTATGGGGGTTGCTATGAGTCAGACACAACTCGACAGCACCTACCACCACCACCACTGTCTCCACTGGCTTATCAGCTACATATTTTATTTTTAGTGACTCTTCTAAAGTTTAAAATGTGCCTCTTTAACTTACTGAAGAAACTGACAGCAGTATACTTATATTTCTCCCCCATACTTCCTGCTATGTTGTCATATGTTATTAACCTCATAATGTAGCCCAAGCTGGCCTCAAACCCCTGGTGTGGCCCAAGTGTTGGGATTACAGGATGAGCCACCATTCTAAGCTTAAAGAAATTTTTAAAGAAAAGAAATCACTTAGATTTGCCCATATTTTTACCACCCTTGACACATTATGTTCCTTTATGTAGATCCAGTTCTGTATCTAATATCATTTCTATTTGCCTGAAGAACTTCCTTTAACATTTTAACGTTTCCTCTTGTGTGAGTCTTCTGAATACAAATTCTCTAGCATTTGTAGATCTGAAAAACATTTGCCTTAAATGTCAAAGGATATTTACAGTAGATCCGAAATTCTTAGTTGATAGATTTTCCATGATCTTTTGACTTGCATAATTTCTGACAAGAAGTCTGTGGTCAGGTTGTCTGTGTTCCTCTGCTTTTATTCTCTTGTTGCTTTGAAGCTTTCTTTATCGTTGGTTTTTAGAAGTTAATTATGATGTGCCTGGTGTGGTTGTGTATGTGTATGTGTGTGTGTGGTCTATATGGGATTTGCTCTATTGTTTAATGTGTGAATATATACTTTTAATCAAACTTGGAAAGCCACTTGTTCTTCCCATTATGTGGCATCCAAACTACTGTGGAAGGTCCCTCTCCTGTTAGGTAGCTAGCTTAGGCATCAGCAGGCAATATGGAGGAAAGGGAGATTCAAAATGGCTCCTGCCATTCTGCCATGATGAAGAAGCCACATGTGTCTCTGAGGACATTGGAAGGACGTGTTCAAATGAGTCCCACACCTTACCAAGCCCTCAAGCCATTTACAAAACAAAGACCCTAGGCCCAAATCACAATCGGAGCCTACAGCTGGATGCCCAGGGCAGATGCCACTTTGGGCGTGCCCTAGTTTGAATAAAACCAGAGGGAACATGTGCCCACCTCCTCTTCTTCCACAAGCTCTCTCTCTCTCTCCCTCTTCCTTTCTCTCCGCTCCTCTGCTCTTCTCTCCCCAATGACCACGTACACGCCTCTCTCTTCTTTCTAGCCCACCAACTTCCCTGTCTAACCAAGCCACCTTTCTTTCTAAAAGCCTGCTTAACCCTCCTGTTCTCTGACTTATTTACCTTCCCCTGGGGAATAGAAACTTCCTTATGCTGATTCACCCAGGGAATGCAGGTTTCTCCACGTTCCTTTGACCATCGACCTAAGCTTCTCCAGATGCCTCAGTTTTCGCTGTGATTGTTACATAAATGTGTATTACCTTCACTATACCTATTCTATACTCTCTACTACAACTTCTGTGTAGGCTATAAATTCTTTTATATGCCAAATACAAGGACCTTGGTTTTGCTGCCAGATTCTTAGACCCATGCTTCCAGCCCACCTACCTATGTTGCCCGCATCTCCCTGATAACACCCCCACCTTGCCCCTCCCACCGACACTTCTTGCTCATGAAAGCTCGTGTCCAATTGGCTGGTCAACATGCTAGGCACCAGCAGAGCTACACAGAAATGCTGTGCAGTGTCCAGAGCACCTTCCGTACACCAGGAGTACGTGCCATATCACCAGCCACCTGCAAGTACCCAAGGAGGAGAACTGGCCTGCAACCGCAGCCAGGCCTCACTCTTTGAATCAAACATCAAGGCTCAGGACACAGATCTGAGTGGAGGTTCTCATGGACAGTTATAGGAGGTTGTCAACCCATTTTTTCCCCTCCCCTTATAAATACAAAACACCATTTATAGTGTGCCTCCTGTGTGCTAGAGACTGTGGTAAGTACACAAAACAAGTTAACATGTTTTATTTTCACAAGAACCCCAAACCTAAGTATCATAGACTACATGTAATAGATAAGGAAACTGGGTCTCAGAGAGGTTAAATAACCCCTCTATGATCACACAGCAGGTACACAGTGGAGCCTGGACCCAAACCTAGTGCCTGACTCCCCTGCCATGGTGTTTATTACTTGGCTCTTGGAAGGAGAATTGATTGAAGGCTCTGAACTTGGGTCTTCTGTCTAGATTGGCTCCTCGCATGACCTAGGGGTGGTGTGAGGTAGGAGAAACAGAAGCAGGCCAAAGTGGAGGGGCTGGGAATCTTTTAATAGCTTATTCTTTTTCTGATTCTGAAAGAAACCACGTTTATTTTAGATGATTAGGAAAGGACAGAATAATGCAAACAAGAAAGTGAAATCATTCCACATCTCCCATGCGGATGATTCCGGGAGGGCTGAGCTGGCTGTGTGCCTCCAAATACCCCCCCATAAACCCCTGAACCTGCCCTGAGTGAGCCTTCCTCCTCCAGGGAGACTTTACTGCTTCCTCAAAGCCACAGGTGCTCATGCTGTAGCATAAGAGCAGCTTGTTGGGATCTGCTGGGAGGAAACCGGAAATACCAAGACTGTGGCCTGCCTGGCAGGCAGGGTTGCAGGAAGCAAGGCAGGATGTCTGTGGCAGTGTCAGGACCATTACCCCCCCACACACACACAGAGCCCCATGAACCAGGGCTGGGGGCAGGAACAAAAAAAGGAACCAAAAGCTCAAAGAGCCTCTGTGCCTCCTGTGGCCAGGAGGCAGGAGCACTTCCGGGAAGAGGGGAAGACGGAAGACGCAGGGGAGACAAAGGGTGGGAAGAGAAGCCAGGCAGGGCCTGCTCAAGGGAGGAGGGGCAGGCTCTGCTCTGCTACCACAGGAGCCAGAAGCTGTGGGACATGGGCCACCTGGAGCCCAGCCCCCTAGTTCACACAGCCACATGTCCCTAATTAGGACTCCCAGCCCTGTCCCAGTACTTTCTCCAGGGTGACCAGGAGGGATGGGTGCCCTTCTCTGTAGGAGAGGGGCAGGAGCAATGGATGCCTCTCTCAAAGCCCCTCTGGGGTGAATAATAAATTACAAGAAAGCAGGGTGCAAAATTAGAATAAATCACTCATAATCAATTATCCCAAATATTTGGCCATTTTCCTACACAGTCCTGCCTGTGGTCTTCAGGGCTCCTGTTTTCCTTCCCAGAGGCCTCTGTAATCATTGCATAGTTCCCCACGGAACAGACAAACCCAGTGTGCGGTGCCAGTTCCCGTAGGCGGTATTTCAACAGGTTCCAGTTCTTTGCTGGTGCCAGAGACCCAGCAGCCAAAGGCGTTTGGTTTTATTTTCTAAAGCCTAATGCGCTAAACCCTCAGGGCAGCGCCTTTTCTGCCTCACCCTCCCACCAGGCTTGCCAGACCCTTCCTATGTCAGGTCACCCCCCACACAGAGGTGGGGGCCTCCTTTCCTTCCTTCTTCCTTCATCCTTTACACCACCATTGTCAAGTGGTGCCTGGGGCTGGGGCCTGGCACCCTGGAGGCAGGAGACAGCAGGTGAAGAGGCAGTTCTGACCTAGAAGTTCCCAGCTCTGATCAGAGAAGACAGCACTCTGGAAAAACAGACAGGCTTCTCCTATAGGCACAAGCTCCCCAGGACTCACCATCTAGACTAAGACAGGGAGGATGAGTAGAAGTCAGTCAGGTAAGCAGACAGAGGTGTCCAGGAGGAGAGGGGTGCAGACAGACAGCCCAGGAATTAGAGCACTTCCTTTCAGACACTGCAAAGACTCCAGGTGTGGCCCCCTGGGAGGAGGTGACAAGAGCCAGAAAGGAGACTGGGGACTAAGGATTGAAGGAAGCAGGCCCAAGAGCCTGCAAGCCTCTAGAAAGGGTTGGGCTATTATCCTCAGGGCACTAGGGAGCCATTGAAGGTTTTTAAATAGCAGAGTGACCTAATGAAATTTGAATTTTGTTAAACTCAATCTGTTCCTTCAAGTTCCTCACCTGGCAGCATCTTGGACAAGACAGTGTCAGGTACATCCTTGAATGTGAATTGGTGGAAAGTACAAGGAAATTATCGTGGGGTTGAGAGGAAGGCTGGGATCAGGGGCAAAGGACAGGTCACAGCCAGACTCTGTGAAGGGCAGGGGCCAGGCAGCTGGGCATCACTCCCCCCGTACCCCCACAGAAAGTGTTTACACCCAGTAGCTGGGAGGGCAGAAGTCCTGGGTCCCGGGAAGCCTGGGTCATCGCTGAGCACCCCATCCCACCCCAGTCTCCCAGGATTCCCACCATGGCGAACCCAACCCCAAGTCTGCCAGCCCAGCTCCTCCCAGCCCTTGGTTGCTATAGTAACCAGAGGTTCTCCCTGCAACTGCAGAATGGCATTAATCCTGCCAGGCAAGGGTGGGAGGGGCAGCAGAGTGCTCCTGTGGGCTCCCCGTGGAAGGAGAGAGCCCTGTGCCTCCCACCTACCAAGCTTCCGTCCAAGAGGCCCCAGGACTGTGCAAGCCAAGTGAGGCTCCGAAAGGAAGCAAGCCCCGTGAATCACAAAGCTGTCCTGTGCTAGCCACAGCCAAGAGGAGCAGGATTCACTGTGAACCTCCCTCACAAGCCCAAAACACAAAAACTTCTGCAGCCCTCCTGCTGCAGAGAGGCCCAGAGTGATAATAGAAATGCCTACAATGTGCGGGGCTGGGATTTAGCTTAGTCGGTAGAGCTCCGCTCTGCAGTCTCTGAGGTCCCGAGTTCCATTCCCAGCATCTCAAAAATGGGAGAAGGATGTGGTCATCCACTCCCAAGGCAATCCTGAAACAATCAGCCATAGAAAACCCTATGAGGGTCGCTATGAGTCAGACACGACTCGATGGCACCTAACAACAATAACAACAACAACAACAATGTGCGGAGCCCTCACTGAGCACCACGCTCCATGCCTCACTCCTGCAGTCACGTGGCGGTCTCTCCACGGACCCAGCCAATACACGCTTTCTCATCCCCATTGCGTTGACGTAGAAACTGAGGCTTCAAGAAGGCACTGAAGTCTCTGGCCCAGGCCACTCAGCCAGCAAACAATGTGTTCCCTGAAGGCCCCACTGGGTGCAAGTGTGGTCCTGAAAAGTCACTGGGGAATGATTTCTCAACCTGCTACACACTTCTTCTGCTGGGGAGCTCACTACCTAAAAGAGCAGCTCTCCGCATTGCGGGGTAGGTTACAGCCAGAAAGTCCCTCCCGACAGGGAGGAGAGCCAGCACCCCTGATCACGCCTCCTCTAGCCCCAGGTGTACCACCTAGGACTGCGTCCAGCCTACAGGGCCACCGCCCCCGGGGGTGTCGCCTTCCTCCCTGGCGTCCTGGAACAGCACTTAGCAGCTCTAGAAACTCTCCCATATAGAGCTGTCAGGCAGCTGATTAATTGGTCGATCGGTGTTTGGGGCTCATTCTGCAGCCAGACACTGGCGGAGTCTGTGATCAGGGTCAGGGATTAGTCAATGGCAGAGGCCAGGGGCTGTGTATGCAGCCAAGGTCAAGGTTGCCATCTGCACTTGGGTCAGAGATCTATGAACAGACTTTCTGCATATAAAGCTTCCAGGGGTCACGCGGTAACCTTGGCCTCATTAGCACAGGACTCTCACCAACCAGCTGGGCCCATCTGGCTTCTTATTAGTGCAGAAGCGAGGTGGAGGAAGCAGCCTTCTGGGAAGCAGAAAGAGCTTGGGTGCAAAAGCTTGCCAGGCATGCCATCGTTGCCTCTTCTCTGCAGCCAGGGAAACCTCCTGCCCTCCTCTCTGCTGTGGCCTTCTGTCCCTCCCACGGTGGCTACACTCTGAGGTCCCGGCTACAAGGCTTGGGCTGGTAACCAAGCCACACTTCCTGTAGAGAGAGGGGAGGCAGGTGGGAGGAAGAGTTGAGAGCAAAGGAAAGGCACTATGGGAGAGAGGCAGGGTGGGGAGGAGAGGAAGTGGGCATCGTGAGGTCATCCAAGGTCCAGCTGTGCCCAGCTGTCACACCTGCCTCTTCCCTTCGGGTAGATGATTCTCATTCCGTACTCCGTATGCTTTGCCCAGGCTAGCCAGACAATACAAAAAGCCATTTTTGGCCCGATTCTGCATACCCAAATTCTATTTCCTATCTTCCACCTGGGCTGGGATTTAGCTCAGTTAGTAGAGCACCGCTCTGCAGTCTCTGAGGTCCCAAGTTCGAGTCCCAGCACCGCAAAAATGGGAGAAGGGCCTGGCAATCCATTTCCAAGGCAATCCCGAAACAGTCAGCCATTGAAAACCCTATGAGGGTTGCTATGAGTCGGATACCGACTCGACGGCACCTAACAACAACAACAACATCTTCCACCTGTCATGGCCCATCTCAAGCACGACCTTCTCCGTGAAGCCTTCCTGGTCCTCTCTTGGTTCAGACTGACCTGACTGCTCCCTGTCTGCTTTCCTTGTTGGAGCCATGAATGGGGAGTTCTAATCATTCTCATTAGGCTGTGAGCTCCTTCAGGGCAAGATCTATGCACAGGTCATGTCCATGACCCCAGTAATGCCCAGCTCTCATATATAAACTGAAATTTACTTATTGAGAGGTAGGTTATGTGGATGGAGGAATGCATTTGTGGATGGAGGCATGGTGTCTGTCATAGACTGCATCCCCAGGAAGCCGATCACGAGCCAGACTTTAGTGTACAGGATGTTTATTAAGGAGCACCGTTGGGGTCCACACCTGTGCAAGGAGAGGAAGGAAGCAGGGGTGGGCAGAGGGGGTGTCAAGCTGCAATGCGGGCCCAACAATAGCCTTGGACAATACCATGGAGAGCTCTGGCGCAGGATCAGCCCTCTGAGTTATCACGGTGGAGCAAGGTGACCAGGGCTTTAGACTCCCACAACCGTCAGTCACTAAGTGCGGGCAGCCTTGGGAAGGGGTGTGACCTTGAGCAAGGCAGCTCTCTGCAGCTAAGATAATCCCTAGAGGAACAGATCACAGAAGGCATTTTGACACCAACACTCCTAGCCCTCGGGGCAATAAGTTCTTCATCACAAGGGGATCTGGACAGGACATCATAGTGGTGGCGCAGATGGAGACGATGGATGAGGATGGTTGATAAAGGCATGGTTGGCAGGTGGATGGTTGGGTGGAGAGAGGATGAATTCACAGAGACATGTGAATGGATGATTGGATGAATAGACACCTGGGATGATGGATGGGTGGACAGATGGATGGGTGAGTGGATGGATGGATAGGTGGCTGGCTGGATGGATGGATAGATGGATGGATGGATGGATGGATGAATGGGAGGAAAGACAGTTGGGCAGGTCAGTATCCAGATGATGGATGGGTAGATAAATGGATGCGTGGACACACAGACGCATGGCTGAGGGACGGGTAGATTGATACATAAAGTCCTGGATGATGGCTGGTCGGGCGGATGCATGAACAGATGACACTTTTGCAGCATTTCTTGGCAGTTGTGTGTCTGGGCCCTCCTAGTTGCCCACCTGTTTCTTCCTGTCTTCAGCAGATTCAAGGAGGGAGCTCAGATAGCAACCTTAGCAAGAGAAGTCACCTGAAGTTTGACAGCTCAGTTCTCCCATCACCATGCAACAGGTGGAGGGGGGCACAGCTTGGGGTGCTATTCCCTAGACGATAGCAAAAGCCTTGCAACTTATTAAGATGGAAGAGACCGCAGGCCCAAGAAAGGATGTGGGAAGTGTAAGGCAGAAAGAAGCAGCAAGAAGGCCCAGGGCCACTGTGGGGTCTGCCATGAATGGCGGGAATCCCTGAACTGCCAAGAGGAAGGGCAGGTCGGACTCACTTGGGCAGGGGAAAACACCTCCGTCCTTCCACTGCAGGCCACGCACCAGAACCCCTCATTCCATGTCACCCTCGCACCTGCAGAGCTGTGGCACTTCTGCGCTGCACACAGCCCCTCTTTGCACAACCAAACCCCAGCTGTCTGCCCTCTGCTTGTGACCCTGCCACTGGCCCCATTCTCAGATTGGCCTCAGGCCTCGGAGCAGCTCCTGGGGGCCCCAGCGACCAGAGCACTGCCTGAGAGCTGGTAATGGGACACTGGCTGAGGTAACTTGCTGCTCCTTGTCTTAGCAGGGCAGCTTCCACTCAAGGCAGGACAATCAAGCCCAAGAAAGAGGCAGCTAATGGGTAGCGATCTCCTCTCTCCCTGGCCAGCGCTCCTCCTGACTTACAGTTCACTGTACACGCACCAGAATTCCTTCCCAAAGCCAGGCCCTCATTGCTGGGTCTTCTCTCAATGCTTCTGGCCTTGAGACGAGACTTGCAGTGATGCACCCTGAGGGTCAGAGGGCAAGTGGAGAAGTCTTACCCAATGTCCCACGTGTGGCGTGAAGCCTCCAGCCTCCACTTGAATGACCTCCTCCTCTCCTTTCCCCTCTCATCCCATTCCTCATCCCCGCCCCCTCCTCCTTCTCTTCCTCCTTCTTCCTCCACCTCCCCTTCTCTCTGGGGTAAGTAGCCCCACAGACAGTCCCACGTGGCAAGGAAACAAAGCCTTCCAGCAACAGTCACAGGAGTGTCTTGGAAGTGCACCCCCCCAGCCACCATCACCCCTCAGATGGCTGCAGCCCCAGCCAACATTTTGATCACAGTCTTAAGAGAGTCTCTGAGCCAGAACTGCCCAGCCAAGCCACTCCTGGATTCCTGACCTGCAGAAACTCTCAGAAACAAGTAAAACAAATGCTTGCCACTCAAAGCCAGTAAGTCTGGCATGCTAGCCAGGCACAGCGTAATCCTAGCAACTCGGGAGGCAGAGGCAGAAGGATCGTGAGTTCCAGGCCAGAGGCAGCCTGCATAACTTAGCAAGACTCTGTCTCCAAACTTTTAAAAAGTAAAAAAAAAAATTTTAAAACTGGGCCTGAGGGCGCAGTTCAGTGGTAGCACTCTTGCAAAAACCTGTGTGAGGCCCTGGGTTCAACTCCTTAATACTAAAAGTAAAAAAAAAAAAAAAAAAAAAAGCAGTGCTTTGTCATGCAGCAATAGCTAGCTATTACACCCCTCATGCACATGAGGAGTTGATCAGCTTACAGATTCCCAGACAATGGTGGGCCACAAGTGCTGCAGGCAGGGCACTGTGCACTGTGAAACCTTCCTCTTCCTTTTCAGTCCATGCTGTCTGAATCATTCACCAGCCTAGCGTCTCCTCTTCCTACCTGCCCCATCTTCACCACACCCTGGGAGGAGGTCAGAGCCTGTGCACTATCTCTGGGACTTTCACCTCACCTGTGCTGCAGAAGCAACCTGAGGCTGGAACCCTTCCTGGCAGGAAGAGGCTTCGCCTCCCAGTTTATCTCAGAACTCTGGCACATGTGGTCTCTGGCTTCAGGCAATTGCTTGAATGCGAGCTTAGAGGCATGAGAGCCCCCTCCCCACCCCTCATACCTCAATCTTAGCCCGCATGGTCTGTCCAAGGTTATACAAAACCCTTCCCTGGAGTTCAGACATCAACACAGCAAAGCGTAAGGTAGTTCAACCTTCAGTCACCTCTTCCTCAGAAACCTCATATGGGGAAGAGGCCGTGATGGGAGGCAGAGATCCGGCCTCACCCATCTCCGCTGTTCTAGAGTCTGCCATCCCACCCTCTCCCGGTGCCCCATTTTCCCAGAGACGGTGACGGCGACCAGTAGATACTGCCTCTGCTGAGGTGCCCACTGGGTTTCTACTTTCCACTGGAGCCCCAAATGGCACAGGACCTTTGCCAAAAATAAAAGGAAAAAAATGAACTTTAACCTGATCAAACCTCTAGACTCAACCACCAGTGTGAACCACTGAGTTTGTGGGTACTTGTTATGTAGCAGTAGACAGTATTGACATTAATGGCATGGATTTGGTTATGGTTTTTGATGCACAGTGAAATATTTATGTAATGTGTTGGACTTGCTTCAAAATACCAGGGAGAAGAAGGAGGGAGCAAAGGGTTGGGCGAGAAGCAAGACAGGCCATGAGTTGAAAGTTGTCAAAGTTGGGGAATGAGGATGTTGGGTTCATTATGCTTTTCTTTGGTTTTGTCTGTTTGTTTGTTTTGTTTGTTTTCATATTTTTAACTAAAAATTAAAAAATATCTTACTCAAGAAAAGACCTATAAGGCTGTCAAAGGGAGAAATTAGGTTATTTGATAAGACCTGTTCTTAGTGCTCCCATGCTGGGTCCCAGTCATACCCTCTTCCTTCTTGCGGTACAAACCACGCATGGAAGCATCCATCTTAATGTCATGCATGGAGAAATACGTGCTGGTCTTAGTTTCCAAACCCACACTCTTCCCCGTTTTGAGAAGTGGAAGGGAGTGCACGCCTCACCTGCCTTCAGGAACTCTGCCCCCTCTTCTCAGCAACAGGAGCTTGGCAACCTCCCTCCCCAGGACATCTCAGAGCCAGGACTTCCCTGCTCAGCCTGGAGCCCATAGCTCATTTACAACAGTCAGGGGGGGGAGGTGACTTTTTTTCCCCTCTTGCTGGAGACGGAACCCAGGGATTTGCACATGCGAGGCGAGCATTCTACCACTGAGTCACAGCCCCAGCCAAAGGGAACCTCGCCACGCATCGTCTTCCTGCTTCCATTGCACGTGTGTGCTTTGCTTCTCAGTCCAGAGAGAAGGGCTGGGAGCAAAACAGGAGATGAAGAGTTCTACTCTGTCCACTCTTGGAAGGTATTATGCCAGCTTTACCTGCTGGACCTAAAGTATAAATATACCAAGAGAATGAGAACCCAAAGAGAACCAAAGGCAAGCCATGGGCACTAGAGAGGGCAGTATAAAAAGTCAAGGCACAATGCATTAAATAGGGCAGAGAGAGTCATTTGATGCTGCTAAAAGTTATGAGCAATAATGAAGTCATATTCTGGTCCATGAACTTTAATGTACCCAAGACCATAGCATGGGAATATATTAAGCATAAACTCTTAAAAGTGTGAGGAGAATTTGACAGAGACCCAACTATAATGGAAGACTTTAGCATACCCCCTCTTTATCCATACAAGATCAAGAAAGCAAACTTCAAGCAAAAAGAAACGCAAGTCTATCACTAATAGCTGACTTAGTAGATATTGAACTTATATCCTGCAAACAGACTAGGTCTTTTTGTCAAGTGCTGTGTCACACTTATAAAACTGATCATGTACCAAGCCACAAATAAAACCTTACTCAAAATTAGTAAATTCCAGATAGCAGGAAGACAGGCTACCTTCTCCGACCAAGTGTGACAAAACTAAAAAGAAATAATAAAAGCTTTTTTAATGAACAAATGTTTTAAAATCATCAGGTGGAGATTTTTCAAGCATGCCATTTTAACCCAGCAAATGAGCCTTTTATTCCCAGGATGTTTTTTGCTGTTGTTGTTGTTGTTAGGTCCATTGAATCGTGTCCAATTCATAGTGACCCTTATAGGGTTTTCAATGGCTGATTGTTTCAGGATTGCCTCGGGAGTGGGTTGCCACGTCCTTCTCTCATTTTTGCGGTGCTTGGCATCAAACCTGGGACCCTCAGAGACTGCAGAGCGGCGCTCTACCAACTGAGCTAAGTCCCAGGCCCTTTTGGCTGCAGTACTCACTAAAATCCCTTTCTGTTGTCCTAGACGTTTTAGAAAGACTTGGTTCATTTGACTTTCTGGTTTCCTAACACTGCTCCCATTCACCAGAGCGGACATGGGCTTTTTGGACCAGTTGGTATCTATTTCATCCTACTGTGGTAATTGTGCTTAATTGCCTTCTGGGGAGCCACCCTTCCCCCACTCTGGGTTCATGGAAGGGACTCATGCTAACTTTGCATTGTCCCCAACCCCACTAACGGACATGTAACACCTACCAATCAAAGCATTGCATTCCCTGCCCACAGCCATTAGGTCAAGGATGGTCACGTGACCGAGTTCAGCCAATGAGATGCTTTCTAGGACTCCCCAGGCTGGACATCCAGCTGGGCTTGAACTCCGGAATATGTAAGTCTGGAAGTCTAGCTGCCACCTACCCGGCTATCACAAGAGGAGCTCCCATGTGAGAATAGAGGCAGCATGGACTCCTGTGCTATGTCCCACGACAACATTTGAGCTCTTGAACCAAACCATATGTAAAACAAAACCTGCTCCTATACTTCAATAAAGAAACGAAATGGTTCAATCCAGTTTGAGAGATATTTTCTTTTACTTATGACAGAGAATCCGTTAGCCAACTTGTACCTCTTTTTCTCTTGGGTCCTGCCCTTTTCAGCCTGATGTCTCCAGACACTTATTTTCTTTTGAATGCTCATTCAATTATTTGCGATTCAGTGTGACAAGTCTCTGGGGGTTTTTTTCTTCTTCTTTTTCTAGAACTTCTCAACCCTTCCATGAGCAGTTTCCCTTCTAGAGCATCAGGGCATGGGTCATTTGTACCACTCATCCAGTAGATTGATCCTGTCTTTCTTTCAGAATGTTTAAAACCTATCCTTCTGTGACCCTTTCCCACGTATGGATTGACTCACACAGACTCTTGCAGCTGCTCTGTTTCTGTAGGTGAAAGACACACACACACACACACACACACACACACACACACACACACACACACGAGAGAGAGAGAGAGAGAGAGAGAGAGAGAGAGAGAGAGATACATTTTATCTTCAAAAACTCTGTACGTATAAAAATTTCCATCCTTCCAATAAGGATAGTGAGTCAAAGGCCAAAAGCAAGTCCACCTGATTCCAAAGGCTTTCCTTTCTCCTTTTTGCACCAAACTGTCCCTACTGAGCTACTGTTTTCTCAACAGGGGACCCTCGGGAACCCCTCTGGGTTTAAATGCACTGGGTTTTAAAAGAGCTCATATATGTTTCTTTTGCCCTGTTGAATATAAGGTACTATGGCCAATAGTGAATGTTGCTGTAAAAAAAAAAAAAAAAAAAAAAACCTACTAGTCATGGATGAAAGGCCCATCTTGTGAACACTTATCTAAGTCAAGCCCTAAGAAGGAGCTCATGTGGGCAGGTGGGAGCTGGGGGAAAGAGGAAGCGAGATTGACTCCATTTCCCCAAGGGAGAAGCAAGCAGAAGGCCTTCCCCAAACCTGGTCTTGTGACAAACGGCCCATCCTGGATAGATGTCACTCCCTACCTCCTACCCCCACCTCGCGAGCTGGAACCTTGGCCGGGCATCTCTGGCTGCAGAATAGAGCTCACCTTCCAGCCATGGCCCCAGACCTGAATCCCAGCCCTGCACTGCTCTGTTTGAATGGGGTCTGTGGGGAAAGAGGCACGTTTTGTGTGAAGGGGATGTCCCCTTGTTGTGGCGAGAGGGCTGTCTCCATGTATTTTATGTGATGACAATTACAATTGGGGCTTGACAAATGAGAGGCTGTTCTGTTAGTCCCAAGGATGCCATTGTCAGCAAAACGTAGCCCTTCCCACAATCTCCTAAGCAGAACCCAGCCCTCTGCTGCCTCTCAAAACAGGGCATCCAGGACCCACTAAAAGAACCCTTTCAACCTATTCACACTAATCACTATAAAATAACCATCTTCTATTGACCGTCTGTTATACCAGGCAGTTTCATATGTTACCTTTAATGTGAACACCAGCCGTACGGAGGATGTTACTGTCCCACAGCACATATGAAGAAGGTGAGGCTCAGAGAAGTCAAGGAAATCAAAGTCAGTGGAAGAACAGGGACTTGATCCCAGGGAGGCTAACCCTACTCTTCCAATATTCCACATCATTCCTGGAAATAAGGTCACAGCATTGCTTTCTTCCAGCAGCTGGCCATGGGCACCAGATACATGGGGATGGGGTTTGGCCCATGCGCAGATGAGCCCTGAATTCACCTGCAAGGTTTTTATGGAGGTATTTGTCTACCTACTAGGTAGGAGCACCTTCAACTGCCATGTTGGACTCCCTCACAATGCCCTGACATGGTGCTTGAGTAGGGGTTAGGGAAATCAGCCATATTGGTTGCTGCTCATTATCCTCTAAGGAGCTCCTCTTTTCTTTATTTTTCTTTTCTTTTCTTTTCTTTCTTTTTTTCTTTCTTGCTTCCCTTCTTTCTTTCTTCTTTCTTTCTCTTTCTTTTTTTTTCAGTACTGGTGGGTTGAACCCAGGGCCTTGTGCATGCTCAGCAAGTGTTCTGCCACTGAGCTACACCCCAGTCCTGTTTTTATTTTGAGGCAGGGTGTCTCTAAGTTATGTAGGGTGCTCCTGGCCTTGAGCTTGTGTTCCTCCTGCCTCTGCCTCCTAAGTGGCTGAGATTACAGGCATGCACCACCGTGCCTGGCTCTTGAGTTTTATGTGTGAGGAAATTCCTGCTTGATGAGCTCCTCCCTCCAAAGTATACTCAAAACTCAATCCCAGGCTCCCTTGCAGCTAGGACACTACCATGTGACCTGATTCTGCCAATCAAGCTCTGCCCTGAGAGCCCCTGATGCAGAACTGAACTCCATGAGAAAGCAGACCCAGGACTTCTGTTTTCATGGGATGGCTGTGGTTTCAAGGTCAATTTCCAAAGACAGAAGCCTCCATGGTTGTAGCAAAGTTGGTCCCCAGCATCCAGCCCCATGGCACCTGCTGCTGTAGCCACCATTTCTCTATGGTACCAATTCTCTGGTGTGGTTCTTCTCCTTCCTCCAGGAATCCTCGCATCAAATTTATTTCTCCTAACTCCCAAGGGCTCTGTGTTGTCTCATTTACTTTAAAAATTCCTTTTTCTGCTTGAACTAGCCATAGTGGATTCCACTATTTTCCGTTCAGTAGGTATTTGGCAAATAAACATTTTTTGAACATCATCTCTAACCCAGAAGTCTGGAGAGGAAGCCCCAGTGCACAGCATGTCTAAACCTGGCTTTTCTCTCTGCCTCTCATTTGATCCTTAAGTCCCTCAGGCAGCTTCCATCAATTCAAGCAGGACACACGCACACCCCAAGGCACTGTGGTACCTGGCCTTGTGCCTGACACATAATGGGCCCAAGTAAATATTTATTGATCATTGTTTTTTGTTTTCCTTTTCATTTTTAACTCTCTTGCATCCCAGCATCCACTGAGCTGCTTTTTTTAAAATCCCCATCTGTTGAATTCTTTCCATGCCCCAGGCACTGGCCAGAGGGCTTTCCAACTACCAGCTCATCTAATCTTCAGAGAGCCTTATGAGGCAAGTGATACCATCAGCATCTTACAGGTAAAGAAACTGAGGCCAGCTGCCCTCCGCTTGTTCATGGTCATGGCCAGGAAGTGGCAGAATCAGGCTGACACCCAGGACTGTTTGATTTCAGAACCTGAGCTTCGACTGCACAAAGAGAGGTGGGCTCCTGACTTTAGGAAGCTGCAGACCAGCAGGGGATGCTGCCAACTCCCAGAAGCCCCCTGAGCTTTGGGAATTCACAGCTGGGTGGGCTGGAGCTCCAGATGCTCCGATTTGCAACAGGAAGTGTTAAAACTATTATATTTTTCTCTTTTAAAAACAAATGGTAAAGACTGGACACCTGTGGCCATTGTCTAAGGCTACACAATTGTTTGGACATTCTCCCCTGCTAAGGATTTTCTCAGTAATAAGGATCTGGCAACAACAATTTCAATTTTTTTTTTCAGTATTGGGGGGGTTGAACCCAAGGACTCACTCATGCTAAGCAAGTGCTCCACCATGCCCTGCACCCCTAGCCTCTTTTTAACTTTTACTTTGAGAAAGGATCTCACTAGATTTTGCAGACTGACTCTGTTCTCAAACCTGCGATCCTTCTGCCTCAGCCTCCCAAGTCCCTGGGATGACAGGCAGATGCCACAGCACCCCACACAATCCCCATTCTTGCTGGAAAATCTGTAACAGCACATGGGTCCCTGTTATACACTGAATATCTGTGTCCCCCCACCTTAAAAAATTCTAGGTTGAACTCTAATCCCCAGTGTGATAGCATTTGGAGGCAGGGCCTTTGAGATGGAATTAGGTCATGAGAGCAGACCCCTTCATGAGTGGGGTTAGTGCACTTATAAAAGGGACTCCTGAGCTGGGCACAGTAGAACACACCTGTAATCCCAGCCGCTCGGGAGGTGGAGGCAGGAAGATCGCAAGTTGGAGACCAGAGGTAGTCTGTGTAACTTAGCGAGACCCAGTCTCAAAGAAAAAAAAATAAAGTAAAAAAAATGGGCTGAGGGTGCAGCTCAGTGGTACAGCACTTGCAAACCCTAGCACCACAAAAAAAGGGGGGACTCCTATCCATGTGTGGTGGTGCATGCCTGTAATCCCAGCATTTGGGAGACTGAGACAGAAGGACTGTGAGTCCCAGGCCAGCCTGGGCTACATCATAAGACCCTGTCTCAAAAAAAGAAAAGAAAAATGTACCCTAGAGAGCTCTTTCTCTCTCCTTTTGCCACATGAGAATACGAGAGGAAGGGACCAGTCTGCAACCTAGAAGAGGGCCCTCATCAGACCCAACCCAGGCTGGCAAACTGACCCTGGACTTCTAGTCTCCTTCGCGGTGAGAAATAAATTTCTGTTGTTTACAAGCCACCCAGTTTATGGCGTTTTGTTATAGCAGCCCAAACTGACTAAGACAGTCTCCCTTTTTGGCTTTCTCCCTCCCCTTCCTCAGCTTCCAGGGAAGGCTCAGCAGGATGCTGGAGCTGTGTGGGGAACACAGGTAGGGAGCAGGTATCCTATCTGATAAATCTCAGCTGCTCTGACAGAATGAAAGTCCCCGGCTACTCAGAGAGGCGTGAGAGGCAGAGTCAGCGGGGTGCTGGCATCTGTAGCATAGCTGGTTCCTCTGTGTCTGACATAATCATCACCATCATGAAACAGAACAGCTGGGATGACCTCAGGAGCTTGGCCCAAAGTCATGACAAGAAAATAAGCAAAACTATCAAGATAGCTAGGCCTATGGTAATAGGTCATGGGGCCATTAACATTCTCTCTTGGAGGGAGAGGGGTGGGAGTGTCATAGGCCCCTTGCAAGCCCCCCACTAGATCTTTCCCCAAGGTGACAATCACCACTCCCTCCTGCTCCCCTGCATGTGATACTGGGTTATAAAAGAAGTGAACAAATGACTGGGGGTGGGGCTGCCCTGTGAATGAGCTTCCCACGGGACTAGATGGTGGGAAGTCCTTGGAGGAATTCTTCCCCACGGTGGAGCTGTCTGTAAATGCTGCCCATGGGGACTCATGCCCCTCTGAACAACCCCAATAAACTCACAGGTCACCAAGTCAGACTTAGCATGATCCTTTGATCTGTCTGTGCTCCCTCTGTCTTGGGAGCGAATGAACATTCCCTTTATGTCTCCCCAAGGAGAGTAATTCATGCAACAGTGTCGTTTCTCACAACGTACAGAACCCACCAACAAGCCTGTCCGGGTTCTGATCAGAGGCTGTTTGAGGAGGGGCCAAGCTTTGCTCAAGAATTATTGGTCTAAACCCTGATCCTGCTCTGGAGATAAAGAACAGAGTCAATGCCAGGCCTAGTTCCTCTCTGGGTCTCCAACTCAAGAGTTTGTGAACTGGAGAGCAGCAGGCTTAATCTACTATCTGCACTTGGTTTGTCTAACAAACCGTATTATACCTAACAATACCTTCTTTTTTTTTTTTTTTTTTTTTTTTTGTGGTACTGGGGGTTGATCCCGGGGCCCCACACCTGCATGCTTTGCAAGTGCTGGACCACTGAGCTGCACCCCCAGCCCTTTTATTTTTTTTTTCCTTACTTCCTGAGACAGGGTCTCACTAAGTTACATAGACTTCCTCTAGTCTCGAACTTGCGATCCTCCTGTCTCCGCCTCCCAAGCCGCTGGGATTACAGACGCGCGCCACCACGCCCAGCTACATTTTTTTTTTTTAATAATTATTTCCTAGCATCTTAGAATTGGGAAATTTCAGTGTAGTGAGAGTATAAAGTGTAAGTCTGCTTACTCAAATTAGGTACGCATGTATGCCATTATCAGAAATTCCCTTCTGGATACAGATATAAGAGAAACTGTCATACGGATCTATAAGGAATTACAAGGATCTCCATCAGGGCCAATTAGGGGCAAGAAATGGAAGATGAGATTTAGAAGCCACCTAGGCCTTCATTGCTGGATATGAATAAATGGTGGATTCAGCATTTGGCAGAAACACCCTAGAGGCACATACAGTGACCTGGGTCAATCTTTAAAAATACAATGTTGAAAGAAAAGAGAATTGGGTCTTTATCACAGCACTAGTTATCTAAAGCACATGCATATAAAATCATATAGGTTTCATGAAATCATAAAAACAAAAGGAAGTCTATCCAGTACATTGAGTGCAAAAGGAGCCCAGAAGTGGGACATGGAAGTAAGAGCAAAATTACCTGTATCCCCTTGCAAGGACCAATGAAGTGAATGGCAGAAATGAAAGGGCTCAAAGCAATGCTGAGTTTCCCGGGACTGAACCTAGAAATGCCTGGAAGTCTGTAATGGAGGGGTTCAGAGAGAAATCAAGGTTCTGAAAGAAGGACCTTCAGGTTTCTCTCCTGTGTGGCCAATGATGGGTCTACTCTGCCTGGGCTGAGCTGCCAGGGAGGTCTCCTCCTTTGTTCATTCAATCCTAAGTACTGTATAGCACTCACCTAATGGGAGAAGGATGTGGTAATCCCCTCCCGAAGCAACCCCAAAACAATCAGCCATTGAAAATGCTATAAGGGTCGCTGAGTTGGATCCGATTTGATGGCATCTAACAACAAGAACAGCATAGCTTTCTCATGAGGATTGAATGAGTAACTATGTACAAAGCCCTCACAACTGTCCCTGGCACTAAATATGTTCCCAACAAACGTTGACCATGTCCAACAAATTTTCACCACTGAGCATTCACCACCTGCCCAGCACATGGTGACCCACAGAAGTTCACAGCCTAGTGGGACCTGTAGAAAGTGGTTAGACCTCGAGGTAACCTGGGCAACAGATGGACAGGGAGACTGTGTATATACAGGAGCATCCAGGCAGCTTGCAGAATCAATACACATGGAGCTGAGACTTAAGGAAGGGATATAGGCTGACTAGCGGACTGTCAATAACAATAGAGCTCTCACAGATAAGCTGTGTTTTGCTAATCAATGAGAGAAGGCTGAATTAATTGGAGATTTGCTAAACTTAGGGTTCCCATGTATGAACTTGTGTTTTGGGGGCTTGTGTGGGGCTGTGATACCGAAAGCTATGCCACTGGTGCCTGCAGCCGTAGCCCTGTGGAATCCGATCCCGTCAGATCTCGGAAGCTAAGCAGGGTTGGGCCTGGTTAGTACCTGGATGGGAGACCTCCTGGGAACACCAGAAGCTGTAGGCTTGGGAGAAGGACCTGGCAACCCCCTCCCAAAAAATCAATCTGCCATTGAAAACCCTATGAACAGCAGAGAAGCACTAACAATAGTGTTTCCCCTGTTGTACAGAGGGTCGCTATGAGTCGGGTACCAACTCGACAGCACCTAACAACAACAACAACATGCCACTGGTATTTCAGATATTAGCAGAGCCACCCATGGTGGACAGGTTTCAGCTGAGTTTCCAGACTAAGACAGACTAGAGAAGAAGAGCCCAGCATCCCACTCCCAAAACAATTAGCTATTGAACACCCTATGAACCGCACAGAAGCACTGTCAAATATAGTGCTGGAAATTGAGCCTCCCAGGCTGGAAGACATTCAAGAAACAACTGGGGAAGGGTTGCCTCCTAAAAGTAGAGTTGACCTTAATGACAGGAATGGAGTAAAGCCCTGGGACCTCCATTTGCTGATGTAGCCTGACTCAAAATGAGAAGAAACACAGTGACTGCAACAATGGGCTCAAACATAAAAGGATCATGTGCATGGCACAGTGTTGGGTGGTAATTCATCCTGTTGTACACAGGGTTACTGTGAGTGGGACCCAACTTGATGGCACCTAACAACACCAAAACTTAAGGTTTCCATGAGTGCTCCAAGGAGCCACTGTAATATCTGGGGTGACCAAGCAAAGTTCCAGGCCCTCATCTCAGCCTCAGTTTTGTGATAGACCTCCAAGTATTCACTCCACACCCTTTCAAGAAAGGGCTTGGTCCTCCCACTGCTGGTAGTGCCCCTTCAGCAGCCACATCAGCTGCGGAGAGCTACCCTAGGGGTCATACCTTCCCAGGGTGCTGGTGTCCAATGACTGACCCAAGAGGTGAGCAAGACAAAGGCGCAGCCATCTTGGCCCATTCAGATGACTCTGGAGGGCCAGTGTCAGTTGCAGACATCCCCTTGGTGCGGCCTGCACTGTCTGAGGGCCTGCACCCCAGCTTGGCTTCCCTCTATTCCCAGCCCCACTTCTCCATTGTCCTGGTTGGCATATAAAATGACCCCCAAAGGTCATATGCTTTCACGTTCAGTCCCCAGCTGGTGGCACTGTTTGTGGCAGCTACAGTAACTTTGGGAGGCAGGATTTTGGTTGGGGAAGGAGCGCCCTAGGGCCTTAGAGGTAACTCCCTCTGCCTCCTACCCACCATGCCATGAGGTTGTCTGTCTAAGAACCTGCCTCCACAGCCGCCGTGCCTGTCCTGCTGCCATTATGGACTGAGCCTCTAACAGTGAGCTTCCAATAAACCTTTTCCTCCATAAGCTTATCTGGGTTGGTTTCTCTGCTATGGCAACAATAGCTGACTAATACACTCATCCTTCCTCCGTGGGTCTTCATTGCATGGACAATCCTTGATGCACATCCCCCACATTAAACTTTTCCCAGAGCCTCCTTCCCAGAAAACCCAACTTGAAGGATTATTGTATATGTTAAGAATAGCTTGGGAAACAGTAAGAACAATAGCATCAATGTCATTTGTTATCGGCTAGTTATTAACTATGAGTCCACTGCCAAGATATTGCAAACCTCAAAACAGTCAGACTAAATGTCCCTCCAGCCATAATATGGAATAAGAGTAGTCAGACAGCCAATCATCAAAGACCACTGACCGCCAAGGCCCAGCTTCAAAACCCTGAGTTGAGTACATGTGGTTCTGGTTTTTAGATAAGTTTCAATGTTATTTTCTATAATAGGCCCTCTTGGGTAGTTCCTAGTGGTTTCATTTATTAATTACCCTCATGATAATCAGAATTGTTGATTTATGCACTCAAACTTTGGGATTTTTTTTTCCCCCTGCTTGGGGTACTGTTTCCTTAGAAAGTCGGGATTTATAAAAAGCTAATGGGATTCTCAGGCACTTGGAGCTGAGGCAGAATTTGGTGGTGAAATTTTAAAAGCAGAAAGAAAAGAAAAAGTAACTCAAGGTGAGAGGAAAATAGTGACTGCATCAGTCCTCATTAACTGAGCATTTACTACATGCCAGGCACTGGGCTGAGAGCCTGCAAAGTACCAGCTCACGTTCGGCAACGGTATGAAGCAGACCTTTAATGAGTCCATTGTCTACATGCAAGACTGCCCCTCACTGTGGTTAAATGGCTCACCCAAGATCCCACAGGTAATAAGTGGCAGAGGCAAGACTTGAAACCATATCCTTCTGACTCCAAAGCCTAGGTGGAGGCCTTATACCACCAACCTCCCAAGGTACACTGTAAAGTCTGGAAGCACAGGTCAGGTGTAAGTTACCAGTGGCATAAGGGGTGAGGCAAGCTATATCCCTGGGACCTTAGAAGAAAGGCCAATTGAAACCCCCTTTGATCAGAGTGGGACCTTGTGATAATTATCTTCTTGGGGGCTGGAGATGTAGCTCAGTTGTAGAGTGCTTGCCTAGTATGTGCAAGACCCTGGGTTCAATCCCCAGTTAGGAAGGGAAGGAGGGAGGAAGGGAAGGAGGAAAAAAAAAAGGAAGGGAGGAAAGAAGGGAGGATGGAAGGAGGGAAGGAAGGAAGGAAGGAAGGAAGGAAGAAAGGAAGGAAGGAAGGAAGGAAGGGAGAAAAGTTATCCTATTGGAGAGACCTTAAGACCATGAAATGTGGATGCTGGTGTCAAGGGGACCCCAGATCAGGGCATGGCTCTGGCAGCTATGTCGTCCCCTGAGTGCTCTGACCCCACTGTCCTCCACTCTAATTTTGCCCTAAACAAGAGAGGCAGCTCAGCCTTGAAGCCCATCCCTAAGTCAGGCCAACCCTACTCCTCCCGTGCTAGGGTTGCCATAGCAACCATTTCAGGCAGCTGAGATTTCCAGTGAAGAAGTCCTTCACAGAGGGAGGGAGACGGACCTAGGGAGGAGGACAGGGAAGGGAGGTACTGGGAGGGTGTGTCGATTTGTTCTCTCTCCCAGTGCTAGAAGGATCTCCATTGGTTCAGAGAAGCAGGGAAGCTCAGAAGAATAGAGCAAGTTGTCCCAGGTACTTCACGCCTTGGCACACAGAAAATGATAAAATTCGCACAGCATGTTGGAATAAACTGAAGATAATTTGGGAGCATCTATAGGGAGCTGAGTGGGAAAAAAAAAAAAAGCACTACATTTTCTTCATACAGTTTTGATAAGAAAACTAAGTACAAAATAATAGGGAGACGATTAAATATTGAATATGTATAAAACTTCCCAATAAAATCTTTTCAAAAAATTTAATGAGAAACTTGAGCTTTCTTCCGTGAACACAGTTTTTTTTTAAGTATAAGGCTTTGTGCATGAAATAGCCATTCACAATTCTTGATCAGGGCTTCTTAATGACGATCCCTTCAAGTTCTCCAAAGTCACTATCAGCAGGAAATTTTTGTTCACGGAAGTACGGGATAAAAATGTAAGACCATTTGAAACCATTGAAAAATGCATAACACTTGAAATTACATTAAAAGAATCTAACAGCTCTCCTTTTCTCTCTTCGACAAAGGTAAGGTTGAAATTTCTTGTGATAATGTGAATGGAGCACAAATACAATTGAAGGTTTTAAATTGAGTATTTCAAAATAATGATGGCATTTTAATTTGCAGAGTGCACGTGTATTGTCAGAGCCCTCCTCCTACAGCTACCGTGAGTGCCACTGAAAGGTCCTAAGTTGCCACTTTATGTAAAGACAGGGAATTAGAGCCTCACCCTACAGCTGCTGCACCTGGAGGCCCTGTCCCACTTCCCTATCACCTGCTTCATGACAGCCCACGAGGAATGGGCACCATGCTTACCAGGAGACCTGTCACATACGCCCCCCTGGCAGTTCCAACCTTCCCACAGGGGGGAGTTTGGCACACTGCAGCCAGCTGCTGACACAAGTGATGCCACCATTTGAACATCCCCACCAAAACTCCTGTGGAAATTTAGTCCCCATGGTGAGTTAAAAGGAGGAGACTGGGGGACCTTTATGCAGTGATTGGGTCATGAGGGATCTGATCACACCACTCCTAGATTCATGGGTCAATGGTCGTCCCAGTGTGGGCTCCGTCTCGTGCATGCACCCTTCTCACTATGTGATGCCCCAGCCACCTTGAGACTCTGTGGAGAATCCCCACCAGCGAGAAGGACCTCCCCAGATGTAGATGCGGATCCTGAACAACGTGGTCTTCAGAGTCATGAGCCAAATAAACCTTTATTCTTTCTAAATTACCCAGGCTCGGGTATTTTGTTAAAGCCACAGAAAATGGACTAAGGCAGGTGTCCAGGTGGTGAAACGCCTCTCTACCCATGTCCAGTCCAGTGTGGTGTCTGAGGCAGCCCCTTGTCACCAAGCCCTCTAGGATCACAGGACACGTTCCATTTCCCTCTGAGAGACCAGGAAGCCCAGGCCCCATCTGGTAAGGTCATCAACCATCCCCATTGGCCTGGAGCTAAGGAATGTGGCTCTTCCAGTGGAAAAATGGAAAATCCCAACTAAACCAAAATGAGTTGGTTGCCCTACATGGCCACCTGAAGGTTATAGAAATCCGTTCCTCTTTGCTCACCCGTCACTCATTTGCTGAACACTGTGACCTCTTCCCAGCACATGCTGCCAGAAAGCTCTGGTTCAAGCAGCATCTCTCAGACTTTCACAGACCCATGAATAACCTGGGGACCTAATTAAAAATGAAGAGGCTGATCAAGGGCTGCCAAATCACAATTAGATAGGAGAAAGAAGTTCTGATATCCTATTGCACAATAGGATGAGTATAGCCAATGATGTGCTGTGCATTTCAAAATGCTAGAAGAAAGGATTTTCAATGCTTTTGCCATAAGGAAATGCTAAATGTTGGGGGAGGTAGATATGTTTAACCTAATTTAAACATTACACATGTATGTATGTATATTGTATGTATGTATATATACATGCATACATATGTATGTATGTATGTATATATACATACACATGTATGTATATATAATGTTATTCTGGTTGTTGTTGTTGTTAGGTGCCATCAAGTCAGGTCCAACTCATAGCGACTCTCATAGGGTTTTCTTTTCTTCTTCCTTTATTGGTAAATATCGGTGGGGTACAGAGTAATATAGCATATGCTTTTTCCATTCTCCAACTATTACATCACTTTGGCTGCATTTTCATCAACTTATGAAGTTTATGGAAACTTTGGACTAATGTATAGCAAAACTCATATGCATATTTTGGCCATGTTCCCCTCTTTTTCCTGTGTACTCATGAGGTTGCATCATTTACATTGAGATCCTCTCCTCCTTTATCCCTTTACGTTGTTTCTCCTCATCCTACCTTCCACAATCTTCACTTCCCTTTGCTAATCCCCTCCCTCTTTCTTTCTACTCTTTATATTTTCCTTTCTTTGCTAAGTTTAATTGTGCATTTTTATATATCCACTTATGTATGGGTTTTTTTCTTCCTTTAAGTAAGATTCAGCTCCCACATATGAGTGAGAACATACGGTATTTCTCTTGAGTCTGCATTCTTACACTTAAGATGATATTCTCCAGTTCCATCCATTTTGCTGCAAATGACATTATTTCATTATTTTTTATTGCTGAGTAATATTCCACTGTGTATATGTACCATAATTTTTTTATCCATTCTTATGTTGATGGGCATCTTGGTTGGTCCATATCCTTGTTCTTGTGAAGTTTGTTTGTTGTTAGGTGCCATCAAGTCTGTATCCGACTCATAGCAACCCTATGTACAACAGGTGAAATGGTATTGTTACTGCTTCTCTGGTATTCATAGGGTTTTCAATGGCAGATTGTCTTTTGGGAGTGGGTTGCCAGGTCCTTTTCTCAAGCCTACAGCACCTGTTGTTCCCAGGCGGTCTCCCATCCAAGTACTAATCAAGCTCAACCCTGCTTAGCTTCCAAGATCTGACAGGATCGGATGCCACAGTGGTACAGCTGCAGGCATTGTGCCTCTAGACCACCCTAAATCGAGATTAATCGGCATTACCTGGACTCTGGCCTAGGTCACTGGAAAGAGTTTCAGACAGTGGGGACTCATCAGGCAAGGTGCCTGATCTCACAGTGTTCCCAGGCTGGCTAAAATTTCAGGCATCCAAAGCTGGGTGCGTGTGTGTTCATTCATTCTCTTCTTTACCCACTGATTTACCAAAAGTGCCTGAGAACCCACCATGTGCTACATAATGGGGAAGGACACCTTGTGTCACCTCTGCCCTCCTGTTTTTGGTAATACACAGTGCTTGATACCTGGAATGACCCTTTGGTGGAACACAACTAAAACCTCTGACAAAATAATAAAAAGTCTTCTTAAATGTAAGAGGAGCCATCGAGGAAGTAAATAATGCACAAAGCAAAAACCGCAGCAAAGGCAAAAACCAGAAAGGTTAGAGGGAAGGAGCTGAGGTCATTTTCTGAACCCTGAGAAAGACAGCTATGGTTTCCCCAGTCTCCTGGGGCCGAGAAAAAAGCTAACAAAGTCAAGGACCCTCCAAGATGGAGAGTCTGACTGGAGTCTCTCCCACCAAACAGCTAAGACTTCCAAGGGGTTTACTTGCAGGTTTAGGACTAAGGGAAAATGCCAAAAGCTCCTCATTTAGGAGGACTGCAAGAAAAATTGTTTTAAAATAAAGCACTGAGTAGTAAATGGGAAAAGTAACTACTGAGAATTTGGAACCATCAACCACCCCCTCCATAAACAACTCCCACCACCTGGGTAGTCCAAAAGCCCCACAAGCCAGGAATTTAATTCAGAGTGGTTGGGGCCAGCTAAGTGCCCCCAGTGGCCTGAGAGAAGCAAAAACCAAATATTCTTCTGGAGAATCTTCAACAATCCCAGCTCTCATAAATTTCCAAGGAAAATGAGCTGCCCACACTACAAAACAAATACACACAAAAAAAGTGAGGCATCATGCTGAGTAGCAACACTGGGGACAGCAGAGTAAGCTTATGAGGACTTCAAGGGCTGAAGGACCTGGCAACCCCCTCCCAAAAATCAATCTGCCATTGAAAACCCTATGAACAGCAGAGAAGCACTGACAATAGTGTTTCCCCTGTTGTACAGAGAGTCGCTATGAGTCAGATACCAACTCGACGGCACCTAACAACAACAACATTTTATCAAATAAATTGTAAAATAATTGTGCATGCTACTTTTTGTGCGTTTCCTTGCTTTTTTTGTTTTATTTTTATTTTGTTTGACACAGGATATTTCTATGTAGCCTAGGCTGGACTTAAACGCACTATGTAACCCAGGCTGGCCTTGAACACACAATCCTCCTGGCCCAGCCTCCTAAGTGCTGGGATTACAGTCATGAGCTGTTATGTTCGGCTTGCATGCTACTTTTAAAGAAATTTTAAAAAATAAGTTTGAAAACATGTGCAGGGAACGAGAAATAGTCAAGAATATGAAGATATGAAAAAGAAAAAAAGGGAACTAGAAATTGAAAGCATTATAAACAAAATTAAATACAGAGTGGGCATACTTAACTACAGATTAGATACAGCTAAAGAGGGGATTGGTAGACCCAAAGATAATTATGAGGAAATTATCCAGAATAAGCAGAAAAGGCAAAGGTCCTAGACTGTCACATTCAGCATCTAATTAAAAGTTACAAGACATGCAAAGAAATCAGGTAAATATGACTTACAATCAGAAAAAGAAAAGTTAATCAATAAAAACAAATGTACAAATGACAGAAGTGATAGAACTAGGCACTGACAACTTTAAAACATCATAAGTGACCAAAGATGTAAAGGAAAACATGAACACAATCAGTATGAAATGGGAAATGTAAAATAAAAAGACCCAAGGACCATATAGAGATAGAAAATGTGAAATAAAATGAAAAATACACTAAAAGGGATTAATAGCAGATTAGACATTGCAAAAGAAAAAAATCAACTTTCAACTGAAAAGCAAGCATTAGAAATGATCTGAATTAGCTAGGTGTGATGGTGCACACCTGTAATCTCAGAAACTAGGGAGGCAGAGGCAGGAGGATCACAAGTTTGAGGGCAAAGGCAGCCTGTGTAACTTAGCAAGACCCTGCCTCAAGATAAAAAAAAAATTGAAAAGGGGGCTGGAGGTGCAGCTCAGTGGTAGAGCATTTGCAGAGTATGTGCAAGGACTTGGGTTCAACCCCCTAGTACTACACACACACACACACACACACACACACACACAAATTATCCAGATTTATCCCAGAGAAAAAAAGGCTGGGAAAAAATGAACACAGCATCAATCACCTGTGGAACAACGTCAAGATATATGTCATTAGACCCTCAGATCAGGGATGGGAGGAGAGACAGAAAAAAGCATTTGAAGAAAAAAAAAAGGCTGAAACTTTCCCAAATTTGATGAAAATGATAAACTCACACATACAAAAAGGTCAATGAACCCCAAGCAGGATGAAGAAAAAGAAAAACACACTGAAGCAAATCACAATCAAAATTGCTAAAAATTAATGTTACAGAGAAAATATTCAGAGCAGCCAATTAAAAGACACACTATAAGGCACAGAAGAAAAAAGAATTATGGCGGGCTTCTCATCAAAAATAATATAAGTCAGCAGACAACGAAGCAAAAATGTGCTGAAAGAAAAACTATCCACTTGAGATCCTTAATTCAGTGAAATATCTTCTTAAAGAAGAAGGCAACAATAAAGACTTTGGGATAAACAAAATCTGGGAGAATTTATTACCAGTAAATCTGCACAACAATAAATGTAAAATAAAGTTCTTCAGGCATAAGGAATGTGTTACTGGTTGGAAATTTGGATCTACATGAAGGAATGGAAAGTGTTCAATAACACAAAGAAAGAATTCACTGACAGATTAAACATGAAGTCCTCAAGAGTCTTCTAGTGAAAGAAGACCGAACACAAGAGGCTACCTATTGTATAATTCCGTTTACACACAATCCTGAAAAGGTAAAACTAAAGTGACAGAAAGTGGTTCAATGTTTGCCAAGACTTGTGCATGGGGAAAGGAAATTGTCTATAAGGGACACAAGAGAATTCTGAAGACTGAAAGATTTCTATATCTCAATTGAGGGAGTGATTATATAAACATGCATTTGTCAAAACTGATCAGATAATACACTTTCAAATGAGTGAATTTCATTGCATACAAATGATATCCCAATTAAGTTGATTATTTTGGAAAAAATAAATAAAAGGCCACATACGGTACATTAGCCTTTAAGTTATACTACCAACCAGGTACCATGACGCATACCTATAATCCCAGCAACCTGGGAGTTCACCACCAGCCTGGACTTCATAGTGAGTTCCAGATCAGTTTGGGCTACAAAAAAAAAAAAAAAAGTACACTACTGCAATAATACAGAAGTTTAAAGGAAAGAGAATGGAATTAAAGTGGATTAAGGTATTAAGTGTGTTTTTCAAGAGAAGGTTAAAAATATTGATTAACTTTAGGCTTGGATAAACTGAGAAAGGAATTTATAATTTCTAAGGTTCCCACTGAAGGAATAGAAACAGATTTATAATTTTCTAATTAGTGGAGGTAAGAAAATGTGGTATAAAAGACATGCTGAAACAAAAACTGAGGTTTTTTAAAAGCACGTGAGTGAGATAAATAGGAAGCACAAAATAAGGTGGTACTTATAAATTCAGGTCTATCAAAAGTTTCAAGACGTATATGTATACTGAAAAATGCAATAATAAATCCTATTAATTCTAACTCAAGAAGGCTGAGGTTGCCATGTTGGTTGCCATTAGACAAAACAGACCATAAGACAAAAGCATATGGTGCATTAATCAGCTTCCCATCACTGTAACAAATAGCTGAGGTAATCAGCCTATAAAAAGAAGAGGTTCATTTTGATTCACAGCTTCAGAGGTTTCTCAGTCTATGATTGGTGAGTCCCGTTGCTTTAGACCTGTGGTGGCACATCATGGTGGGAACAACTGGTAGAACAAAACCACTCACCTCCTGGCCATGGAGCAAAAAGAGAGAGGAAGAGACAAGAGTCTCACAGTCCCCTGTGAGGACACTGCCAATGACCTAAACACCTCTCACTTTACCTATAACGTTTCTACCACCTTGGAATAGCACCACCCCATGGGTTTTAGGGGCCACTTAAGATCCAAACTATACCATACGGTAAATAGGAACACTTCATACTAGTAAAAGGTTCAGCTCACAAGAAATATACCCACTTTAGATTTGTATGCACCTACAAATGCAGTCTCAAAATTATAAAGCTAAAAAATGACAGAACTACATGGGGCAATAGATAAATCCGCACTCACAATGAAAAATCTTTAACACACTTTCTCAGTGATTAAAGGAGTAAATAGATTATTCTTAAGTCAGGAGAGATATTTGGTCAATATGTTTAACCCAACTAGATGCTCACAACCCACTCTACCCAATTACTGTAGAAGACATTCACTGTTCCCAGGCTATAGCCTAAGGCTATAGGAAGATTACTGATTTGTCTAGCAAGATGCAATGAAACAAAGTCTCAATTTGAGTCTCCCATCACCTAAATCCCAGATTTTCCACTCTTTCTGGATGGTTCTAAATGTCTTCTACAACCCTTAGTGCAAAGGCTCCTGTTTCTGAACTGATACTCAGCTTTCCCAAAGTCGACCGAGCCAGGGTGACTAAAGGCTGAGGTGTGACTTAGGAAGGAAGAAAGCAGGAAGTAATGCAGGCAGGGCATTTTCACCTTCAGGACTGTGCCAATGTGCAGAGGAGGGAGCCAGCAGTTGGTTGTGCTCTGCTGGCTGTTCCCAGGCCCAGCCCAGGAAGATGGGAGAATAATGCTAAAGAAAACGCTATACACTTCCTCACTGGACACTTAAGATGGAGGACTTTCCTGGGCTATAGGGAGGAGGAGAATGACTGGGCTCCATGTTGAACAGGATTCTTTGTGAGAGGAAAAGCAGCATGGCTATAGGAGCCTCAAGGGGGCAGAAAGGCCAAGTCCTTTGACCTAGTGCAATAGCTCGGGACCACCCAGGAGCCATTTCTGTAGGAAGTTCGACAGGCTTTGGAATATGGCCTGGGCATGGCAGATTCACTCAGCCAACATCTACCCTGAGGGTTATTCCTCCAAGGGAGCCTTGAGATACCATCCTGCAGGTGGGCCAACTTGACCCTACACTTAGCAGTCATTCTGCAGGCATTGCTGGCTAATCCCTGCTTCTCTCCCCCTAGTTAGCCCTCAGCTCTAGAAAGGGGACTTCATTGGCTACAGGGCCATTTTATTCAAGTGTAACTTTGTGCACTGATCGCGGTTCACCTTAGAAGAATTCACAAGAAAATACACTCATGCAACAAAAGTTCACTGACTGAGCAGTTGTTATATTCCAGGCACCTTGCTAGGCACCCTGGGTAAAGTGGTGATGGTGACAGTGATGGTAATGACTAACATCGATTGAGCATCCACTCCATGCCAAGCACCATTCTACGCACTTAGCTGCATTACCTTCCCTTACTCAGTCTTCCCTATGAGGCAGGTATCATAATGACTACCTCCACACAGATGAAGGCATGGAGGCTCAAACAGGTTCAGTGCTGTGCCCAAGGTCGCATGGCAAATAAATGGCCAAGACAGGACAGGACCCTAGAACCATAGTCTTTATCACAGAGATGAACCTAGATCCTAGAACGATAGTCTTTATTCCAGAGATGAATAAGACCCAGTTCAATCACAAGTCATCCACAGGTGACAACTCCTAGAAGCAGAGAGTGCAATGAGGGGCGGACAGGGTCGGTGGTGTCAGTGTTTTGAGGGAATTCCTGGAGTTCTGTGAAGTCTTGGCAATTGTCCTGTGTGTGCCCTGGGGGGTAGACAGCAGGCTCTCCAGCCAGCCAGTCCTCCAACCCAGGAGTGAATCGCCCAGCTGCACGTACACACAGGCACAAAGCCTACTGAAGGGACCACACAGCCAATGGCTGCCCTAGACTCCCCGGAGGGTCCTGACCTTGGCTACGTGCCTGTGCACACTTGGTTCTGACCTGTTCTCCAGACCTTGGAGCTATGTGCTTTCTCCCCGGGGAACATGAAGTTACTTCCCCCGCATCTGGAACTTTCCAACCAGGAAGCACATTCCCGCTGGGAGAGATCCTTCCCCAGCAAGCAGTTTTCCTGCAGAGTGGACGAGTCAGGAAGGCAGGTTTGTTTCTGGACAACCCCCTCTGGGATGGGAGGAAGTGGGGCCCAGCGGGCTCCCCAGGATCGCAGGGAACTGGGGCTGGAAGGCCAGCGTGTTAACTGCTGACAAGGGGAGGGGCAAGGGGTGCAGGTGGAACCACACAAACAGAGGAAATGGGTGATGCAAAGAAAAGACAGGCCACGGCCCTAACCCCACAGCTGACAGCAGCCCCGAGGCTGGGGACAAGGCCGGGAAGCTCCCCCTACACACTTCAGAACTTCAGCCATCCGGCACGACACACAGAAACAGTGAGGTCAGGGCCAGTCCTGCCTACGTGGAGCTATGACCGCCACTTCCTGGCTAGAAAGAGGGCCCACGGTCAGCAGGAAACAGCCGTTGGAGAAGGCTGACTAACAGCACAGGCGATATGCTTTGTAAACGGGGACTCCTGGCCCCAGGTTTGGTCACTGTTATTCTCCTTCAGGCTGTCACCCTTGGAAATGACAAGTGACAAAGCAGTGTCACAACAGCACCATGACAAGGGTACAGGGGTGCCAAGGCTGGTGTATATGTTTACAGTTGGGGGGAAGGATATGGATTCTTGCAACAAACTCAGCTCAACCTCCTACGGCATCAGAAACAGCCTGCGAGGGCATTCGCTGACTCGGGTCTCATTCAGATCCTTTAGAGGCCCCAGACAAGCAAGGTCTTTTATCAGATGGACAACACCTGTTTTAGTCATTCTTGTATTCCGTCAACCAGTGTTTATTGGACACTTATTATACACCAGGTTCTGTTGTAAAAAGTTATGATTACAACTGTGGTAAACATGATAAAAGAGATGTACATGGTGCTATAAGGGCCTATAACCAGGATCATAAGTTATATAACCAGCTATATAAGGGCCCATGATCAAGGTAAGAGCACTAACCTGGTAAAATCAAGGACCTGTTGACAAGGTCAACAATTAAACTGACAATTAAGCTGAGATCCAGAGAATGAATCGATATTAACAAGGTGAAGAGGGGAACAGAACAACCGAGGCACAAGGAAGAGTCTGTGAAAAGACCCCACCACAGGACAGAAAATGGCATGTGTATGAGTTAGCCTTTGCTGTGTAACAAGTCAGTCCATGACTCAGTGGATTAAAACAACAACCATATTTTTAACCCTCCATGCTGAGGGTCAGAAACCTGGCTGGGCTCAGCCAGGTACTTTCCAACTATCTGGGCTGGATTATGGTTGGGACTGGGAGGCCAGGGTGCTCCTTGGTTCTTCAGCTTGTGACCTTTCATTCTCTAGCAAGCTGTCTGGGGCTCCCTTCAAATGGCAGTTTGAGGCTTCCAAGAGGCAGCTTCTTTCCCACCTCTGCACACGCTCTTCTTGACTAAAGCAAGGCACATGGATAAGCCTAAAGCCAGTGTAGGATGCTACCCACCCCTGTGGTTACAGAGACATGAACTAACTAAGGGCTATCCCTGCAAAAACCTACCCATGTGTGTTCAAATATGGACAATGGGAAACTCAGCATAGGCTGAAGCCCAAGGCAAGTGGGAGCCAGGATGCACATGACTCCAAAGAGCATTGCAAGAGTTTGTCTTATCCTAAAAGCAAGAAAGCCCTCGTCCTTCTCTTGGGCCATTCTGAATTTGCAGGCCATTGTTGTTGTTGTTAGGCGCCATCAAGTCAGTATCCGACTCATAGCAAGCAATCCTGCGTACAACAGGCGAACCACTATTGTCAGTGCTTCTCTGCTATTCATAGGATTTTCAATGGTGGAATGATTTTAGGGAGTGGGTCGCCAGGTCCATCTCCCAAGCCTACAGCACCTGATGTTGCCAGGCGGTCTCCCATCCAAGTACTAACCAGGCCCGACCCTGCTTAGCTTCTGAGATCTGACGGATCAGATGCCACAGGGCTATGGCTGCAGGCTTGCAGGCTGTACCACCTGATAAATACTGTGATCACTCTGGCTGCAAGGTTCCTCATCTCAACCAAAGAAAAGGTAAAGGAAATGAAACCTCCAACGCAGCATTGAGGATGACCAAAGTTCTGAAAGGCAGACTTGTCATTTAATTCCCACCTTCACCCCCTTCTCCATCTTCTCTCCAAAGCCAGGAACACCCAGACCCCTAAGGCCTGCCCTCGGCCATTCGGAACACCCCACATCATGCTTGGATATGATTGCACACTTTTATTTACAGAAAACACAGATAAAGCATTTCAATGTTCATTTAGCAAACCAATCCATTTTTTTTGTTTTTTTTTTGTTTTGTTTTGTTTTGTTTTGTTTTTCTTTTTGGCACAAAGAAATATCACAGATAGACCCCAAGATCAATCAGAAACTCCTAAGATTCACCAGGCATCCCTGGTCCAGAGGCGGCCACAAGACTCAGACGGACAAACAGCATCATCACAGACTGGAAAAAAATAAACAAGGTCCACGTTCACCTCTCACAGTAAAAACCTGCTCAGTGACAGGCAAGAGCAGGCAAGACGGGCAGTTTCTCTGCTCCAAGGAGGAAGTGGGCAGCGGGGGCAGGAAGCAGGATGGGGGAGGGACAGACCTCTTTGCTAAATTAGAGAGAGGCAGTCCTTTTTCTTTTCTCCTCTCACCTTATAGAAGACAGTGCAAAAACTACAATACCCCGACCACTCATCCATTCAAAAAGCTTGAGAAGTTGTGTGTTGGGGGCGCCTCTCCTCGTGTGCCTGTGTGTGTGTGTGTGTGTGTGTGTGTGTGAGAGAGAGAGAGAGAGAGAGAGAGAGAGAGAGAGAGAGAGAAAATGTGTGACTGGGGTACTTGTAAACATCGTCACCGGCCACCTACAGACCCAACATCCGTGTGTCTGAATGGGGTGGGGTGGGGGCCGTACCCCACTTCACGTGCCCTCTGCCCCATTGGTTCCCTTCCGAGACATAGTGCAAATTTCAGAGACAAAAAGAGGCAGAAGGGAGTCAGGTGGGAGGAGGCGGGCAGGACACAGAGTGGGCGAGGGAGGGGGGAAATAAGGCAACAGTTAGAAACGGTCCATGTTATCAAAACCGACGCCCCGTGCCTCCCACCCCCACCACACGCCCGGGTCACAAGAAAGGGCGGAAGTCCCGCTCCTCCACCAGGCTGACGGCGGGATTCTTCAGCTCCTCCTCCGACTTGGCCATCTTGTAGCCCAGCTGGGCCAGCACCTGCTGACAGGCGTTCTGGGCGAAGGCCACAATGTCATAGGAGAGACGGAAGCGCCACTTCTCGGCAGTGGCCGCTGAGTTGCGCACGGTGCCGTACTTGTGCTTGCCCAAGGCGGGGTCGCCCCGAGTGTTGTTCTGGATCCAGCGGGCCACGTGGCTGTCCAAGGGAATGCCCAGGAACCCATAGATCTCCTCGGTCTTCTTCATGGGGTTCCTGGCCAGGTCCTCGTAGCGCACCAGCATGTACTTGCCCTTGAGCCACGAGGGCCGCGTGAGGCCGGTGGACACGGAGTTGGAGAAGTCCTCGCACACCGTGGTCAGCTGCGTCACATCCAGGTTGTAGGGTTTCCTTCCCGTGCCGTACCAGAGCCGCCACAGCCGGTACGTGTCGCGGAAGGTCTCGCTCCGAGAAGCCAGGATGCCGCGAGGGTCGCGGACCAGCTGGATGACCTTGAGGTTCAACCGGGGGTCTTCGACCAGGGCCCTCAAGTCATTCACCTCGGGCACCCGCACGGTCTTGATGGCCACGTGGCTGCGCTCGCGGCAGGCCTCGGCCGCCACTGTCAGGTTCAGCAGCCCGCACTTGCGTACACAGTCCCCCTCCTCCAGGACCACATCTGGGGACCCCGGAGGGTCACACACCGGGCGGGAGCAGAGGACCCTGCTGGCCCCTCTGCGAAAGACCCTGTCGGTGGTGTGATTGACGGGGGGCGGCTTGATGTAGTTCTCCAAGAAGTAGAGGTCGCAGTCGTAAAGGCTCCGCAGGAGGTCGCGGCTGGCGCCCAGCATGACCCGCCGGTCGGCAGGGCTCTTGCCCTGGGTGAAGCGGGGAATGAGCGTGTTCTGGACGTGGTAGAGCGGCTCAAACAAGTAGAAGACGTCCAGGTGCTGGTTGAAGAGCTGGCCCACGAAGGACGAGCCGCTGCGCGTGGTGGCCAGGATGAGGATGTGTGTCTTCCGGGAGAGGTTGTAGGCGAAGGTGGGGCCCTCCTCGCACAGCCGCTCTGCCAGCCCGGCCTCCGCCAGCCCCGGGCAGGTGTGGAAGGACTTGGCCGTGAACGTACGGATGGCGGTGTACTGGATGGCTATGGAGGCCAGGGCGAGGAGGAGGACGGCCTTCCAGGAACATTGCATGGCTGGGCACCTTCATGGGGCTGCTGCTCCAAGGGGCGAGGTCTGCGGACAGAGGTGGCCAGCGGTCAGAGGGCTCCAAAGGACCCTGGGAAACACACACACACCCTGCCCAGTGCCCCCACATGCTCCCCTAAGGCCTCAGCAGCTTCCACACTAGTCTTTGTGCCCAGTGCCCCCACATGCCCCCCTAAGCAGCTTCCACACTAGTCTTTGCCATTCTCTGAGGGACTCCTGGGAGCTTCCGGGAGCTGAGCAACCTATTCACTGCAGCTGGAGATCTGTATGCTGCTGCCGAACTCTCCCCAACTCCCATACTTCGGGGCGATTCAGGCAAACCCTGCCACACTGTCTGACACCCCCACTGGCATCTCCAGCATCTTCTTCTAGCCCTACAAGCTGGGACCCAGTCCCCCAGGCTGCCCTCTTTGTTCTATGCTCTGGCCACAGAACACTCTGTGTCCTGCCCGCCTCCTTCCACCTGACTCCCTTCTGCCTCTTTTTGTCTCTGAAATTTGCACTATGTCTCCGAAGGGAACCAATGGGGCAGAGGGCACGTGAAGTGGGGTACGGCCCCCACCCCACCCCATTCAGACACACGGATGTTGGGTCTGTAGGTGGCTGGTGACGATGTTTACAAGTACCCCAGTCACACATTCTCTCTCTCTGTCTCTCTCTCTTTCTCTCTCTCTCTCTCTCTCTCTCTCTCACACACACACACACACACACACACACACACGCACACACACACACAGAGGCACACAAGGAGAGGTGCCCCCAACACACAGCTTCCCCTAGGGGAAGAAGACTGTGTGTCAGATGCCTCCCCCTGAACCCAAATCCTAGGCAGCAAGGTGAGCAGCCAGCAGCAGCTCAGTGATGACAGCTGGGGCAGGAGCGGTGACCAGCTGTGCCAAGCCTCCTCCGACTTGGGTGTGTGGTGACCAGCCATCTCCAGATGTGGACTTCCGGGTTCCCGCAGTGTCTAAAGGGTCAGCTGGCCAGGCGCAGGGGCAGGTCCGGGGGCTGCTGAGAACCATCCCTCCCAGGGTTTGTTTCCTGCCATGGGGCAGATGATCCCCCTGCCCAAGAGTGAACTGGCCTGCAGAAAGGATCTCAGCCTGGGGAGATGGGCCCCAGCCCCTCCAAGCCAGTCCTCAGTCCCTTGGCCCTTCAGCAGGAAAGGGGAGGGTGCAGCAAGAGGCCAGGGAGAGGAGCCAGCCTGAGCATCTTGCAGGTGCCCCCAGTGGAGGCTGGCTCAGCTACCAAGGCCTGAGGGAGCGAGGGCTGCCCCCAGAGCCAATGCCAGAGTTCAACACTTACCAAGAGGGGTTGCTCCACGCTGGGAAGTCTTAGCAGCCAGCTCCCCAGGCCTACCCAGCGGAGTCCAATAGTCCGGGTGTGGGCAGCAGCCCTGTGGCCAACAGGCTGCAGATACAGGGAGGGAAGGGGTTAGGAGGGTGGGCTTGGGTTCCTGGTGCCCCCATCTCCCCACCTTCCCTACTGTACCCTGTGCCCTACACTGTGCCCCAGTGCCAGGCAATGAAGGCCCAGCTGGCTCCGAGTATTTATCACTGACTCAGAGTCCCAACCAGCCCAGTGCCACCTCAGATCCCTGAGGTCTGGCCCCCTGAGTCTTAGGCTATATCCCACCCCTTCATCCATCTTACCCACCCACCTGGACCCTCAAATAAGCCACGGTCCTTCTGTTTACCCCAAGGCACAGTAGGCAGGGCCTGGCCAACTGCATGCCCAGCTGACCAAGCCAGCAGGGCCTAGATCAATTCTGCACTTGAAATTTATGAAACAAAGCTGACCTTTTAGAATTCAACTTGTTCAGTGATTTCAGGGGTGGGGGGTGGTCTCACCCCAGGCCTCCAGGTCGAAAGGGTGGCTCCAAAGGAACAGGCAGGGTGTTGTCTTTTTCCAGCCACAACGAAGAAAGGAGACAGTTACCTGCAAGCCAAAGCAAAAGCAGACAAGGGACCTTCCTGATCTTGACACATGTTAACAGAATAGGCCAGCCATGGTGACGCACATCTGTAATTCCAGTGACTCGGGAGGCTGAGGCAGGAGTATGGCAGGTTCGAGGCCAGAGGCAGCCTGCATGACTTAGCAAGACCCTGTCTCACACACTGCCTTCCAAAGGTGGTGAGTATTTGCTCAAGCACTGCAAATACTAACAATAAAATATTTTAAATTTTTAAAAATTAAGCACCAAGATCGGAGCATTAATTCTGTTAACATCCATTGAGCACTTCCAAAGTGCTAAACCCTTTACCTGTGTGAACTGATCCATTCCCTGCAAGCTGGTATGGGCCGGTGCCACAGGAGAGGGGTCCAAGGCACCCATGGAGGAGCCTGGCTGACTGCACAGCCTGCTTTATCCCCCATCTGGAGTCCGTGCTGTCTCCCTCTGAGGAGATTTGACTTCTTGTTCCTCCAGCTTAAGCACACTTGGCCTTCACACATGCATCCAATTACGGCCCCATCCCACTCGTGAATCAGCGTGAGAGGGACTGGGCACTGGAAGTGGGTAAGCTGATGATTTCCGAGGCGTCAAAGTGCACTCTTTCCTGTGCCGTTTAGGCTGTTTGTTGCCTGGTTCATGGCTGATGGGTGAGCCCACGTTTGCCCTGGCTCCTTCAGGGGCTGGGTGGACTCTCATCTCCCAAAACTGCAGTGCTGCCTGGCTGGGCGCCCCAGCTGCCGGCACCATGTTCACTCCTTACAGACCCCTCTGGAAAGTCAGTGCCCTCATTTCCCTCATTTCAGATGGAAAGGTGAAGGCTCAGAGGCCAAGACAATGTGAATAGGCAAATAAGGAACAGCAGAGACTCAAATCCCTCTGGCCAGACTTGGGCCAGTGCTCTGGTCCATCCTCTCTCCCCAAAAACTGGCTGAATGTTCCAAAGATGGAAGCAGAGCTGCAGCCTCTGCCTGCCTTGGGGAGAGACACAGAGCCTGGGCAAGATGGGCCTGCTGAGGCACTGGAGGCTGGGAGTCCTCTCTAAATGGAAAACTCCAGTTGCTATGGGGCTGGGATTTAGCTCAGTGGGTAAAGCGCTGCACTGCAGTCTCTGAGGTCCCAAGTTCAATTCCCAGTACCGCAAAAGCGGGAGAAGGACCTGGCAATCCACTCCCAAGGCAATCCCGAAACAGTCAGCCATTGAAAACCCTACGAGGGTCACTATGAGTGGGATACCAACGACTCAAAGGCACCTAACAACAACAACAACCAGTTGCTAGACACAGGAATCGGTACGGAATCACCAAGTGGCAGTAAACAGAGAAAGGAGCACAGTCCAGATCGTAGGGAATCTCTCAGTGTGAGCAGAGAAAGGCTACACCCCGGACCATCCCCCATCCCATCTGACCTCACCACTGGCGGTAGAGGAGGCTGCTTTTAGGAGAGGGAGGCTGAGAGAAAGCCCTCGCTGCTTGACTCTGCTTCCCCTAACAAGGGCAGCCCTACTCTGTCCAAGTGCCCCAAAGCAAACCTGAGCGCCCCTCCTGAAGCAAATGGGCAGGCAATGCCAGCAATGACAGTGCCTGTGTCGGCCTTAAGTAACCGAGAGGCTCATTCTTCCGTTGCAATGCTGTTGCGTTCCAGACCCCATCAGCTACCCAGGATGTCAGGCACTGTTCCCAGAACTGCAGGAAGAATGTTATCAAGGGAGGCCAACCCTCCTGGGCATTCACAGTCCTCCCAGGTATGTGCTCACGATACCCTCATGCTGGCTCTACGAGGTTGACACTGTCACAGCTCATTTTACCTCAAAGGAAACTGAGGCCCCTCAAGGTGTGATGACTTCCCCAACTCATCCCTCAGCAAGGGGCAAAGCCAGGATCCCAGCCCAGGCTGCCTGCTATGAAGTCCATGCTCAAACCCACTTCCTTGATTCACCCCACAATTCCACCCAGGTTTCACCCTTTTTGTCTCCACCAAGACAGGAGACAACCTTAGAGAGCCTTCCCCAAACTCCACAATGCTGGATCCCAACAGAAGGCACGCCTGGGTTTTCTTGTGAAAGGAGTATCTCGCGTTTTGCCCGGAGAGGGATTAAGATTTTCCCCCCAACTCCCCTCCCCATTTCCTCCCAGAGAAATGTAAGGCCAGGATTTGGAGCTGCTGCTCTGCTCAATAACTCAGTCCCTCAAGACAGCGAAACTCCCCTTCACATGTGCAGTCCGGGCACCTCGGAGGGGAGTGTGACGGCCCAGCCGCCAAGGGCCATCCGCCCACCTCCCTGGGAGGGCAAAGCTGGGGCATGGGAACAGGAAGATGAGGGAAGTCAGGCCCTCCTGGAAGTGCCCTTGCTCTCCTGCCAGCCTGGCCCCAGGGCTGGCCAAGTGTCCTTGGTATGCTGGAGGCATCTGCCCTGGAAACCAGTGGTCCTGGGGCCAGGTCCTGTTGTTCCCAAGGCAGCCTTGGCCGCTGCAAAAGACTCTCCAGTGCTGTGGCCCTTCAAGTCAGCCTGTGGAGCCCAGGCCCCTTCTGGGCTTCCAGTAGCCTCCAGCATGGCCTCCCTCCACCTCTGATGGGTCAAACCTTGGACACAGGAGCCTAGAATCCGTCCTTCCCTTTGGAAGGCAGGGGAGCTGGTGAACTCCAAGGAGAAGGAAGGCTCAGACTCCTCCAGGGTCAGCCAGCCTCCAGTGAGAGCCCAGGGGAGAGTGGAAAAGAAGGCAACATTGGAAAACTAGTTCACAGCTGGGGGCTCAACGCATGCACCATGTCGGCCTGGCTGTCACTCAGCAGACATGCATCTCTGAAGGATGTACCATCTATCTCCAAGCCTCAGTGTCCCCATCTGTTAAGGGGGTATAACCATAGCAGGGGTTGTAAGAATTGAAAGACTTAAAAATTTGGTCAGTGCCGAACATTTAGATGGGCCGCTGCATCGTAGTTGGGACAAGAGCTTTGGCACCAGCCCCACCGACCCCAGGTCAACTACTCAGCAGCTACGGGACCTTGACTAGGTTTTATAATCTCTCTGGTCCTCTGTTCTCTCACCTGCAAAATAGGGATAATTATAACAAGGCTGTTTGAAGACTAGTTAATGCAGTGTCTGGCTTAGGGTAAGCTCCCATTAAATCAGTTGATACTATCATCATTAATGTCTCTTTGCTTTTTGACTCGGGGAAGCGCCTCAAAACTGATCATCCTGCAGTCTACAGGGTCTGATGTGACAGTGAGATAGACCTCTCACCCTGTCATGGTCCCTTCTTCTCCCGGGCCCCTCTCCCTACAGGGAATGTTCTATGCGGAGCCACCGCAGTGGTTTTCCTGCTTCCCTCTAGTGGCCAGATTCTGCAGTGCAGCCTCCCAGCCCTGCATCTGTGCTGTGAATTCCTAGCCCTGGGATGCAGCTTAACCAGGCAGTAGAGGGCGAGGGTGTTTGCTGGTGGGGGGGGAGTCGAGTGAGGCTGCAGTATGCAGTGAAGTATAAGGCTAGCATGCCTACCCGTCCTGCAGCCTCTGCTCTGTGCAGACCCTCTTCCTTAGCTCCACCCCAAAAAAGAAAGCAGCAACAGGCAGGCGGGCCTCACCCAAGGACCTCTTGCCCTGGTCTCGCTCTGCTCAGCAGCAGCAGCCCACAGCCTTGGCCTGGCCTGGGTTAGTGACCTTGGGCTAAGCCTCTGGTCTCTATGCCTGGGTTTCTCCATAGATGCAGTGACAAGAGAGCCTCCCAGCTCTGACCACTGGGGTTCTCCAGCTCAGGAAGACCCCTCCCCCCCACACACACACACTCCATTTTCAGAGCAAGTCAGGGTGCCCCCTGAGCAGACAGGGGGGCAGGCCTCCACCGACAGTGAAAAAGTGCAGTCATTTTCCAGAAGAAACCAGAGCTGGGCATCTGTCCCCCTCAGCCAGGTCTGTGACTGCCATCATGGGACCCAAGGGCCTGGGGGCTCTGTCCTTGGCCAAGTTCTCCCCTCCCTTCCTGCTCCATGGCAATCCTGTGCAGCCAAAGGGTGGCTCCTTACCTTTTCTGGGCTGCAGGCCCTTTAAAAACACAATCCCTCCTCCCAGAAAACACCATTGCCATCCATAATTTTACACCTACAATTTAGAAGTTTCCCAGACCTCCTGAAGCTGGAGTTTGGGCGCCTCCTCTCCTCCCCAGAGGCCTGGTCTTCCCCTGCCCTGGCCTCTCTTTCTTCCCCAGAGGCACTGCATTAAGTAGGCCTGGGATTTTCTTTTCAACGGACTATAGCAGAGAAGGCTCCATAGATGTTGATGTGGACAATCACCCAAAATATAGAATCAAGAAAGCTAAGGCCAGAAAACCCATGCCTACTACTATGCCACCGTTTCTGGGTTTTAAAAATGGAATGTACAGTTATTTATCCATATGAACAACCACTGGAAGCACCTGCACTGAACCAGGACCTGCAGGTGCCCCTGGGGGAGGGGGAGCCAGGATCCGGGAGGGAGGCACAGTTTGTGTGGAGTTTTTTTGTCTCTGCTGGAGTTTCTTAGCTTTTGGGGACAGAGTAAAGCCACGCCATGAAAGAGCTGCAGAGGCAACTGAAGACAGGGTGGGGCACTGAAACCCAGCCCTGGCACCTCACCTGGTCTCCTGGCCAGTCCCCAGGGCAGTGCTAGCCAGCCAGCCCTCCCCTCCCCCACCTCCAAGGCACCAGGCTAAAGTCACTGCCTTTCCCCAGAGCTGGGCTCTCCCCACTCAGGTGGGCGCCAGGGACCTCGGCAGGCTAGAGGTTGCTGGGAAGGAGAGGAGCTGCCACAGCAGGACCTCAAAGGGACCCGAGGGCCGTGGGGAGTCGATGAAGCGTAATTTGGGGAGATGACTCCCTTCCCAGCCTTCTCTCCCTAAAATGCTTTTATAAAAGCCCGGGAGAACTGAGGAAAAAGAAACTGAGCACGGGCTTTCTGACAAGACTCAGGAGCTGGGATGGAGGGGTGCCAGGCATTAGAATAGCAGACAAGGGAATTGGACAGGGAAGGATGAGACTGTAAGAGGAAAACACTTAATCCTGGGCCTGCGGTAGCCAGTGCTGAGCCACCATAGATGTTTGTCTAGTTAAGGGCTAAACATCACATAAAACAGCAAAGTATTCTCATCCCCCAAGGAAAAGGAAGTGATGAAAATGAGGCAAGAGAAAAACAAGGGGAAGAAAGTCTAAAAGAACTAGTAGCCAGGTCAGTGAGTAAAAGCCAAATGATGTGCAGGCTATACATATGGATCAGAGTTTCCTGGCAGTCCATGGGAAAAGAGAAATATTTCATCAACATGTTTCACAGGATCGACAGACAAACATTAAGGCACCTGACACTTCCTGAGATCTCATTCCTAACAAAACTCACAGACAAGTGTCATGGGGTCATGACTTAGAGCATCTTCCAGTGCGGGAAGTATTCAACCCGTAACTCAGTCCGCATGACCGTCTTAGAGGGTGACCTGATGGGGTCTGGGTCAGCCAAGGGAGCACTGGAGGTGCCGGTGCTTCTCTCTGGGGCCACGCCCCCCCCTCCACTTGAACTTCGGTGAGGTCTATTGCCTTCCCCAAAGAATCTGCCTCAACCTCTAGAGTTCCTGAGCTCCATAGCCTAACCATACACCTCACACAGAGCCAGAACCTTCCTTGGGCACCTCTAGTGGGGGCAAGTTCTCACAGTCACAGCTCCCAAGACTACTGGGCCAGTCCCTGGTCCTCTGTGAGCTCCAGGCTGGCCATCCAGTGTCCACTGTGCTGGCCCTGTGGACACCCAGGATGTGTTAAGCCTCCTCCAGAAATTGTCCACAGGCATGTGGGAGGCAGCCGTGGCTATTAGGCACCCTGACTGCGGGCCAGACAGGCCTGAGTGTGAGTCACTGCTGCTGAGCTAATAAGCTGGGAGGCCTTGAACTCCACACCCGTCCAGTCGTCCTGAGGTATGAAAGGAGAGAGGCTAGCAGGATTCTTCCACATGCTGGGGCTGGGAGGCAGGAAGCCGGTGGACACCACCAGCCCGGCACAGCCCTGGGCACAGAGCAAGCCTCGTAAAGTAGGGGCCCCGGGTGTGGATCTGTGGGCTAATCCACGCCAGGCAGTCCTGGCCGGGCGATGTTCACAGCCCCTCCGTGGAGTCAGGAGGGCGTTCGTGGCTGGAGACGCGAATGGTTCCTCCTGCAGAGACCTCGCTGCTGGGGAAGGGAGACGTCTCTCTGTCCGGTCGCCTGTCCGGCCGCCTGCCCCTCCTGGGAGGAAAAGTCCTCCCAGGAGTGGGGACCGCAGCTGCCCTCCTGGGCGGGCACAAGGCCCCAGTGTGCAGGCTCCTGGGGAGGGATGAGTCAGAAGGCGGGTCCCAGTCTCTGGCCTGTGGTGGGCAGGATTCTGCCTCCTAGGCCCTGGGCGGAAAGGCCCCGGTTTCCTGTCCCCCCTCACACACACAGACAGCGCAGCAGCCACAGCCAGTGGGAACAGGACTGAGGCCCCACCCCCTGGATGCCGGCTCCGGCCATCCTCCTGCTTCAAGGATGGGAAAACAGTCCCGGGAGCCTGAGCACCCACAGCTGCTGTGGCCGCTGGGGGAGGGGCTGCCTGTCCCGATTCCAAGTTTCCAGTCTCCGGCCACCTGGCCCCATGGGGATGCAAGGTAGGGCGGGGAGGGTGGGACACGGAGGCCCACCTGAGCCTTATATGGGATGGAGGGCTTATATGGCTTATATGGGATGGGGGGGGCGTGACAGATGCCCAGAGATAACCCCAGACCTGGCTCCCACGGCGGGACTGCCATCTCACGCCTGGGGCCAGGCTGCCTTTCCCAGGTGTGGAGCAGCGAGGCTCGGGCAGGGAGGGGACATGGCCAGGCAGGAGCAGCCAGTCTTGGGGGCGGGGGCTGGCTTCCAATTGGACGTCAAGGATTATAAGCCCCACTCTACCATAAAGCTTAAACCTGAGAGCCTGAGAGCAGAAACATCGCCCAGCCCTGGGCATGGAGGAGGGGCACAGGGAGCACTAAGGTCCCTGGACACGCTGGGGCCACCCTTGACCTGGGCATTCATTCCAAGTGTCAGCTCACCCAACACCTACTGGTCATGTCTAAGGATTGGGCCCCTGGGGTGTCACCTGGCGGGATGGGGGCTGCCAGTGGCCCTTCCTCTGGTCCCTGTGGCTCAGGGGTCTGAGTCATCTCACGGCTTCCCAGAGGCTCACCCTCCCCTGCTCAGCGGCCAGAACGAAGATGATGACAAATGGCGTGAACAGGGGAGCAGTGTGGGCCCTGACAGGCAGGAGCCCAAACCCACTGCTCTCCACGCAGGGGTTTGGGGCTGAGCCAGGCAGGGAGAGGGAGGCTGGAGGGAGTTTCTGGCTAAGGAGCCCTGATCCTCTGTGGCCAGAGAACATCAGAGAATGTCCTTCTGACCCCTGGCCTGAAATAGTCTGGGATGGGGTGCCAGGGTTTGGGCCCAAGGCCCAGGGGTGGCCTCCCTACTTCCTATGCCCAAGCAGTATCACGAGCCCCCAGCTGGTCCCAAGACACACCTGCACTGGGCTGCCAACCTGGCTCACCTCTTACCCCTCTGCTCCTGGGCCATAAGCAGTAGGGAGCCCCCCTGCTCTATCCATGGGGCACAGGGCCAATGGAATGAACATATCTGCCGGACGTCAGCATGGACCTCCACAGTGTGACACAGGGCAGCCGCTCACTCAGAGCCCAACTCCATGGGGTGGACCCTCTGCAAGCCCAGGGTCCAAGCTCAGCTATGTCCCCTTTACTGGTGAGACTCAGGGTAGAGGACTTGCTCACACAGCTTGGACAGGACACAGGAGAGAACAGACTTCCAATGGGGGGGCGTGGGAGGGAGGACCTCACTTGTCCCGTGCTTTACCTACAGGCTTCCTTTCCCACCCTCCTGACATGGAGAGTGAACCACCCCTAGCTCCTAGGACCCTGCATATGAACAGCCAGGAGCAATGCAGAGGAGAGTAAAAGCCAAAGTCCTGAGCAGCCTTACCCTGTCGGAGCCTCGGCACTTAGAAGCAGAGGCCACGCCCCACTCCTAGGAGGCCAATGAGATGGAGCACGGAACCCCCTCAGCGTGGTGACTGGCAAGCAGCAATCACTCAATTAGTGCCACCTCCACAATGTCAGTGGCGCAGGCCCGCCTGTCATTTCCTCTGCCCTGCAGAATCCCTAAAGGACAGCACCACAGACCCCTCCATCTGTCTCCCCCCAGTGCCCAGCTTGGGGACCCCAGCACACTGCAGGGACTTGGGAGTCCTAAACAACTCGCTGGCCCCACAGAGCCTCCAGAGGAGGGTGAGGCTGTGCCCACCTCCCCAGTCTTGCCAAGAAGGAGATGGCATTCCTGACAATCCCCAGCCCAGAGCCTTCCAGCTCTAATCAAGGAGTAAACACAAAGAGGGACTCTCTAAACATTTAGAAAACTCGGGATCGCGGGGCCCCGTGCGGCACCGTGGGGATTTATAAAGAACAAATCACGCCTGACAAACTTGATAGCTTTCTTGATAGAATTACAAGACTGGTAGATGAAGGAAATGCAGGCAGGGTGATATATCTTGATTTTTAGCAAAGCATTTGATACAGCGCCTCGAGTAATCTTACGAAATTAATTCAAACAGACTTGGCCCTAAGCACTTGTCATGGGGCCTAAAAGCAAGAGGGGGCAGGTCCCCAGGGTCCCCAGTGGGGAGGCTGTCCCCGGGGGAAGAGGCTGGAAGGCAGAGTGTGGGATTGGGGGCAGGGCTGCCCAGCCCCCTCGCCAGGTCACCGTCTTATCTAACATCTTCATTAATGATCCTGAGAGAGGGAGTAAACAGTCCGTTAATGAAATTTGCAGAGGATATTAAATTGGAAGGTGTTGTGAACATCAATGATGATAGTGAGGCTGTCCAGAGAAACCCGGAGGGGGGAAGACCCTTGGCAGGACACTGAGAGCTGGCGGGAGCATGCAGGGGGGCTGCTGAGCAGCAGCAGAGCTTCATAGAGAGCCCAGGAAGAGAGAAGGGCATCCCCAGGGCTGGTGTGGCGCTGGGAGAAGCCACAGCCAGCTTAGGTTCTGGCCCGACAGGCTGCCCCAGGAATCTGTTTTTCCATCTGTAGGGTGGAAGGAAAGATGAGCAGAGCAAGGATGCTTGCCCCTGCAGCTGGGAGCAATGCAGGGTGGGCTGAGGGACTTTAGGGGAACTTCGAGCTAAAAACAACCTTAAAGGGCAAGGTGCTGCAGGCCATGGGGTGTGGGGCTGCAATGAGGGAGAAGAGCTGGGAAGGGAGGCAACGGCACCCCACATCTCATCAAGCCATGCTCCCCAGTGCTGCTGGGGCTGGCAGCAGTGGGGTAAGCCCTCTCTCTGCTCTGCTGGCCAGCCAGAGCCCTGTGCCTCCCAAGACTGCAAAGCCAGCTGACACCACGTGAGCCGTCGGGGCTCCAGCCAGAGGGCTTTACTGGGGACTCTCGGACCCTTCTTTGGCGGATCCTCAGGAGGGCTGCTTCTCCAGCCAGGTGTCCTAGTCCAGCCTAGGACAAGGCAAGGTGGCCTGTCACACCCCAACTGCTTCTCTCTGCCAGACGTGGCCTGTCTCTGCCTCGATCTCTCTGCCCCTTTCCCTCAGCCCCAACCACAAGGTGCTCAGGGACCAAGCCTCTCCCCCCATGAGCCTAAAGTAGGCAGCCACTCGTCCATCTGGACTTGGAGGGTTTCTTCCCAGAAGGCTCCAGGGCACGTTGGGTCTGAACAAGAACCAGCGCTGCCATGCACCAGGCTGAGCCCTGGACGATCTGACATAAAAGCTCTGTGAGAAGATAAGTGGCTGCTTCCCAGGAGGGGTGCCAGGGCTGCCTAGGGAGGCTCTTCCAGAACAGGTGCAGGCAGATGTCAGGACCACCTGCTGGGATATGGGGAGGGGGCACTCCAGTTGAACCAATCCCCTGACTTAGTGACAATGCTGCGCACTGAACACTTACTGTGACACTCTTCGAGTGTGTTCCACATATTAATGCATTTGACCTTCACAATCCTAGTGCTCTATGGTCCCCATTTTCCAGAGAAGGAAACAGAGGCAATGAGAGGAGGCCAGCAGCCTTAACGCTTAGCCGGAAGGGCCTCGGAAGCAGCAGCAGCAGCCTGCCTGCTGAGGGGCTCCCAGTGGGGGGACCCTACAGGTTCAGGAGAGATGGCTCCTGCTCTAGGGTGGCCAGAGCCTTGCCCCCACCCATCTTCCCCACGGAAGGGTGTTGGTCCAACTCCAGCCACACTTGTGGAGTCTGATTTTACTATACATTCCCCGCCCCCCCACCCAACTGCCTCGCTACACTGAGTCCTCCGAACAAGTCTGTTTCCATGGAAACCATACAGTGACTCAGGGCTTCGGGACCTTCTCTGAACCAGATTATGAATATCAAATGCTCCCTCCCCACATCGATGCGGAGCAGAGTTGGGAAAGTAAAGAGGGGCCCACAGTGTGCCTGGGAGGGGGCAGCAGCTGGGCAAAAGGGCCCCACGGAGGGCCTACCAGCGGCAGCCCCCTGCAGACTCAGTGGAAAAAGATGCACCCACTCCTCCAGGGTGGCCTGACACACGCCCTGTATCAGCACCCCACACATCGCCCTCCCTCTGGAGCTAGGGCCCAGTGGGAAGGACGCAAGGGCATCTGCACCCCTCCTCTGAGTGGGAGCCCACACGCAGCAGAGGTGGTCAGGGGCCAAGGGCACACGGAAGCCGCCTGCGAGAGGAGCCTGCTTCGGATGCCAAGGAGGAAGCCTCTGGCCCAAAGCACTACAACTACTCAGCAAAGAGGGAAATTTGGACTTGTGGGTGGAGGGGCCCTGCTATGAAATGAGGAGGCTGGAGGCAAAGTGAAGGAGAAGCGGGGGTGTGATTTCAAAGCCCCAGCAGGGTTGAGAGGATAATTAGCAAAAGCTTCCCCTCACTTGTGCACCCCTCTGTCCTCCTCCCCTCCAGTGTGGCCTGGGCGGGAGCCACTCATTCACCAGGATGAAGGACGGCAGCAGCCAACAAAAGTTTGCGGTGCCAGGCTTCTACAGGGGTCTGGGGCCCAAGGGCAAATCCACCCCCTCCTTTCCCCAGCAGCTCCCTAAAGACCCAAGAGGGAGGGGAGTGGAATAGGTTGGAAGCTTGATACCTCCCTGGTGAATCCAGCGTGTGAGTCATGATGGTGAAAGCACTTTGAAAAGAAACAGGGTCACCGTGATGCCTGTAAGTGTCGCAGCTGCTGAGGACTGGAACCTGGGAACCACCTACCAGGTAAGGTCTCTGCCTGAGCCAGCCCAGCCCCACCTAAGGGGTTGAGAAACCCCTGAAGGTAGGCAGCTACCTGGTACCTTGCTCCCCACATGTTTGCCTCTGACACTTCCTGGTCCCCTTGGCTTGCCCCAGAAGCTACCATCTCAGCCCAGGCGTCTGCCTCCTGCCTCGATCCCAGGTCTCCTCTGCCTCCTCCTCCTGCCAGCCCTCCAGAAGGTGCTGGGCTGAAGTTCTGTCCTTGACTAGACACCAACCTCTCCTGCCCCAGCCTCCACCTCTCCATCAACAGCCCAAACCCATCCTCTGGCACCTGGACCCCAGGAACAGCCCCTTCCTAGGAGCCTCCTGCTTAGGAGTAGTTTTTAAGTCCATGGGAAGAAAACAAGCACCAGCGCAGGGGAGCCTAATCCAGGGAAAGGGCAGGCCTGGGGTGGAGGGAGGCAGCACATCATGGCATCCGAATTCAGGCCAAGATGCCACTCTGGGAGGACCCTGGGCTCTTACCTTCCTCCAGTAGCTTAGCATTTTAACCCCTAGCACCCTGGCTAGAGCTACCCTGAGCTGTTACTGTGAAGGCAAGTATTGAGTCCCCCGAGCCTGGGAGGTGCTGCGCCCCCATCTTACTCGGAGAAAAGCCCTACCCAGAGAAGAATGAGGGTTGTTCTGGCTTCCCAAGGGGGACTCTGCACCATCAGGCGGCCCCGGGCCCCCTAGGAGCCCAGGTCAGCGCAGCATGGTGGGTGCTGAGGACTGGGAACAGGAGGCAGGGGCAGCCTTGATTTGGAAAGTTAGAGCTGGAGCGAGGACCTCGGGGTCTTAGGCGATTCAGCAGCCTGGCGGGCTGTTGGGACGGTGAGCCCGGAGCAGCCCCGAAGTGCGCTCCGCAGCCAAGGAGAGCTGGGTGCCTCGGGGGCCGCTGCGCGTCTCAAGTTTGCTGTCCTCCCCAAATGGGGGCGGGGTGGGCTTGGGGTGGTCGCGGCGTTCCCCCCGCCACCAGCCTGGGCAGCCCCCTCCTGCTCCCCACACGCTGCCGTCCTCCGCCACCCGCCTCCGCGCACCGCCTGGAGCGACTGTCCCCGAGCGGAGGGGCGTCTCCCACCGCGCCCGCGCCCCTCCCGGCTGCTGCGGCGGAGTGTCCGCTCCCGCCCGCCCCGGGGCCCGTGGGGCCCGGCCCATACCTGGTGGGGAGCGCTCGGGGAGCCGCTGCAGCGCGCAGCGCCGGCTCCATCCTCGGGGCTGGAGTCAGGCTCGCCGGGGGCCGGAGGGTGGCAGCGGCGGCGGCGGCATCGTCCACCTCCGGCGCCCTCTTCCTCGGCCTCCCGCCTCCCTCCTCTTCCTCCGCCTCCGCGCGCCCCTCACGGGCCCCTCGTCATGGCCCGGGGGCGCGAGCAGCCGAGTGCGCTCTGCCGGGCAGGGCGCGGAACCCGGGGCCAGGCGCTGGGGCCCGAGGTTGCGCCGGGGCAGGGGCCGGGACCCGGAGCGCCGCAGCCCCAGGCACCGGAGAAAAGCAGCAGCCGCAGGCGCCGGAGCCTCTCCGGGCGCCCGCCCCGCGTCCCAGAGCCGAGAGCAGTGGCGGTGGCAGCGGCGGCTTCAGTGCCGAACCAGCGAGCGGCAGGCGCTGCGGTCCCGGCTCCACCCCCAGAGCCTCCCGCCCCCAGCACTGCCCGCCTCCTCTCCTCCCGACCCCGTCAGCGTGCGCCCTCCCGCCCCCCGCGCCGCCCCAGCTGCGAGCTCCAGGGACACCCCTGGCTAGGCTCTCCCGCCAACCCCCATCCAGGGACCAGGGGCAGCCACGCCCACCCCCTGGATGGGGAGGCTGGCGGGCTGGAGCTCCGGCTGCCCACCGACACCAATTCCCCTAGCCCCTCCCGGCCCCCCTCCTCCGAGGGCGCTGCTCTCTGTGGGGCCACGCCTTCCGCCTGAGCTCCTCTGGTCCCACATGTCAGGCTAAAGCCCCTACCCGGCCCCTGGTCCAGCCAACACAACCAGGGACCCCAGAACCCAGAACAGGAGCTAAGCACCTTTCAGTGCCAATACCCCATCCCACGCTCTTGGCCCATCATCGTTCCCCTGCCCCTTTACTTCTTGAGTATGGAATTGAATCATTGGTCTAGGTTCCAGGGGTCCTTCTTGGGCAGGGTCAAGTGATGGCTGGCCTAGCGGGGCATTACAGTGCATTTACCCGTGGCCCTATTCCAGCCGGCTCACCCTGTTCCTGCCATGCTGCTGCTAGCCCTCCATGTGGCAATGTGGCCACACGCTGCTGCAGAAAGAGCACCGTGATCCTTTCCTTCTCTGAAAAATATTGACGGAGCATCTCCCACAGCCGGGAGGCGCGCGCCCCAGAAGGCCCTCATGGGCACCAAGGACTTGGCTGGTGACAAGGCAAACAGACCCCTGACCTCTCAGAGTGGCCTGAGAGAGAAGCAAGGTAAACAGGAAAAGGGACACCATGTGATGGATGGCCCCTGGGCTGCAGAGGAGGACAGGCAATCCCAGCTGTACCAGGCAGGCTGGCTGCCCCATGGGCCTGTTTCACCATCTGGAGAATGAGGAGGTGGCTGGGCTGGCTGAACTTCAGCTCTGACCAGGAGATTGTCCCCCGAGGTGACTGAGCAGTCAGCTTCCATCTCTACCATCTCTGGATTCTCGCCCAGTGGCTGAATCCCAGCCATTGCCTGTCTCCCTCTCCTGGACGGGGCACGGGAGACAACTCCAGACATCAGCAGAAGCCTCCTCACCTGGGCAGCCGCTGCCTCTCACATGGCAGGCTGACCTCAACAGGGTGGTCACCAAGTAGCTTCCCAGGGCCCAGGAGCCTGTGCAGGTTTGCTTTATGACTTTGTGAGAGTAATGCAGCCTCTCTGTGCCTCAGTTTGCCCATTTGGAAGGTGGAAATGCTGGTCCTCACCTTGTGGGGTTTCTGTGTACACTAGATGGTAAAATGGATGTAAAGCATTTAGCACAGTGCCTAGCACACAGTAAGTATTTAATAATTGCACTGTGTTGCTATTAACTGGTTGGTGTAGCCAACATACATTCCCCCGCTTACCAAGATGTGTTTCTCTGGGGGACCAGGGACTCATATGGTCAGGAAAATCTCTCTCCACCCAGAACCAGATGGCCTGAGGCCCCTGCCCCCAAGGGGCCCACCAGACCAAATGGTCATTTATCTTGGTCACAGTGGCAAACTCCTAATTATGAACTCCTCTCCACCCACCACTGCCTTAGAGCCAGAAGCAGAGTGCCATCAAGCTTCCAGGTGTCTGCCTGCAGTGGCCCTGCCCACGCTCCACGCCCTGCCCCACAGGGCCATAAGGCCACTCCTCAGTACCCACCTCAAGGTGACTACATCTGTCTCCCCACCTGCTCCCAGAGGGTGGACGTGTCCTGGGATGCCTGAGGACAGCGCTGACCTTCCAGAAGGAGCACTTAGAGTTGTAAAAATCCCTCCTGTCCTTCCAGAGAGCGCCCAGCTCTAATCGCAGAGCCTTCCTTTTCACCCAGTGCTAATCCCTGCCCAAGTTTCGGCAGGACAAGAATAGCCAGGGTTTGGAGAGCCTTCTCTATCTCTCACTCTCAGATCCAGCGCCTCATTTTTCAAATTCTGCTGTGTTCTGAGTGGAGAGGAGGGAAACGTACATTTGCCTGACGTGAAAAGATTGGTGTGGTTGTAATATAAAAACAGAATAGAATTGAGGATTTTCTATCTTTAAAAAAAAAAAAAAACCATTTAAATTCTAAAAATAGCCAAAAGACCTAGTCACAGGGGCACTAGAATTCTGTTTCCTGTTTCCTGGAATCTCCCATATAACAAGCACAGGTGATTCTTAAGTGCCTACTGAGTGCACAGCACCGTAGCAGGTGCTCTGGGACGGAGGGGTCGGAGCAGAAGCAAAGGCCTTGTGCTTAGGGTTCGAACCCCACACAATGAAGCAGCAAAGAACAGTCACTGAAAATGTGATCAATACAAGCATCATAGCCTTGGAAGTCAGAGAAAGATGGAGCCTGGGAAGGCCATTCAGGAAGAGCTTCCTGGAGGAGGAGAGAGGTGAACTGAGGTTTACAGGTTGGATGAGGCATAAAAAGCAAAAGAACTGGGGGCTTAAGAGAGAAACAGCAGCTGAATGGGGCTCATTCATGGGACCATAGGGAGATTAATAGTAATAGCTAATGTTTGAATCGAAAACTCTATGAATAGCAGAGAAGCACTGACATAGTGCCAGGCATGGCACAGTGTTGAGGAGTGTTTCATTCTGTTGTACATAGGGTTGCCATGAGTCGGACCTGACTTGATGGCACCTAACAAAAAAACAACTAGTGTTTAAGATCTCACCATAGGCCAGCACCAAGCTATTTGCTTTGTACAGGTTATTTCATCTGACCATCAAAACAAGCTGGTGGGGTAGGTATTGCCAACCCCACTTTATAGAGAAAGAAACTGAGACCCAAAGGGCTTAGGCAACTTGCCCAGCTTTGCAGAGATGGTGAGCAGTGCAGTACCCAAGCCGGCTGGGCTGCACATGCCTGCCACCCGCACTTGGCCACCTTGGGTCAGCTTTAGTCAAGGGGGAGCCTACAGAAAGGGACAGGTCAGACGGGCTGGTGGCAGAGCCTTCAGCAATCCCCAACCACAGAGGATTCTAGAAATAGGGCCTGCAGACCTGCTGGGGAGCTGTAAAGCGAGACATTCCCTCTTCCCCCACCAGGCTGCAGGTCCCTGGACAATTGGAAATTTGTTAAGGGCTTTGGGGCTTGAGATCTGCACTTTTTAATATCTCTCGAGTGTCCATGTGGTGGCAGTCTGTGCCACCCACCTTGTTATTTCAGTCTGTTCTGGGAGATTGATGGCCCAAGCTTTGATTTAAGATCTGCCGCTGCAGTCCTCGCTTTCCCATGTCTCATGGGCACGCTGACAAGGCTGCAAATGAGCAGAGGGTGGCTCTCAGCTGTCCCTGGACTTCAGCCCCAGGAGTCCCAGACATGCAGAGAAAGCTCAAGCTGGAAAAGCCTGGGCAGGGCAGCAAGGCCCAGCAGGCCTGCCCCACAGGTGGTGCGAAAGGGCTCTGCCAGCAAGACCATTCCATGAGTGTGCTGATGCGTACACGGGGGCCCAGAGATGTCTGGTGACTTACCCAAGGCCACGCAGGAAGAGCACTGAGCCTCCAACTGGGCCTCCAAGGACCAGGTGAATTCCTCTTCCAATGGATCGAGGCCCATGCATTTCTTTGTGATTGAAATGAAACCAGGATTTGAGGCCTTACCTCTGGCTGGACTGAGTTGGGTCCTCAGATACACTGAAGACCCTTTCTCACTGTGAGTCTCTGGGCACAGAGGTTGCTGGGCCTCGCCAGCTGGTGGCTTCAGAAGACCACATCAGCACCAAAAGCCCTCTCCTGCCTCATCTGGTCCTCCAGCCCACGACACCCACAAGGGCTTCTGCGACTCTCCCAGAGGGAGACTGTGCTGCTCCTAGGCCAGCTGGTCCCCTGCAGTCACCATTGCTGTCTGCCCTATTCTCCATTCCTGCTCTAGAAACTGCAGAGAGGCCTGCCTCCCCCAGAGGCAGGAGGAGCATCGTCTTCCCCAACACCCCAAAGGCACCCCAGGCTCCAAAGACCTCCCTGTGAACAGCTTATCCTGCTGGTGGCTGCGACCTCACATCCAGGCCGAGGGACCAGGGAGGAAGGGTCCCTCTCCTCTTTACTGTCTCCCTCCTTTCAGCCACTGCAGCAGAAAAGCCCCTTCTCCACTACAGAACAAAATCCTCTAGGTAAACTGTAGGGTGCCACCAAATCCAGGTGGATGGGTGGGACCAGAGAAACTAAATGCTTCCTTTCTGGCAAGCAGCCAGGCCAGGATTTGAACCCCCATCTTGTGACCTTCCTGCATCACACACCTGCTGCCTAGATCCCCGAGGCCACCCTAGGAAGAGGCTCTTGGCCTTTCCTGGCCTAGTGGGCAGGAAGGCAGAGTGGGCTGCCTAGGGGCAGATTCGGAAGGGGGCGCCAGGCTGCGCATGCTCCAGCTTCCAGACTCCATTTTCCTTCCTCTGGCCTCACGTGGCCTGGCCTGCTTTTGCCAAGGTGAGTCTCATCCAAGTCCCTAAGGTTCCCAGGAGGAAGGAGAGGTCACAGAAGGCCAGAGGGCCGCTTCCTTGGGAGGAAGGAGCCTGCTCCCAGCCCCCTCGCAGGAAGGGCTCCGCGCAGAGGCAGGCCTTCCCTGACCCGCTCTGCTGGACATTGTCATAGTAGGCCCTGTGGCCCAAGAGCTCAGACACCTAGCTGGGGACATCTGTGAGTCCTCTCAGGACCCAGTGCTCACTGGGGGCTCCTCCAGAGCCTTGCTGCAGTGGCAGTGGAGTGGTGGCTGCAGTCATGGGGCCAGTTCAGGCAGGCTCCTGCTGCCCCTCCCCACTGCCAGGACAGCCCCTGAGACGCTGGCCTCGGAGCTCTAAGGAGGTGGACACACTGGCCTAGGCCAAGCAAGGCCTAAGACCTGGAGTCTTAGGCCCTAAAACCCTGAGACCGTGAGCAGCTCACGGGCCCGGGACTGAGGAGGTGACAGGAGTTGGGGGCGGACGACAGAACAAGATCGTGGGCTGCAATTAAAATTCCCCTCCTGGGAAATTCCCAGGCCTCCTTGGGGCTGTTTCCATGGTGAAGGAGGTGGGGGGTGCGGGGCCTGGCTCCCTCCTCTGCCCCTGCCCACAGAAGCTCCAGTTCTGAGACAGTTCAGAGCAGCGCGGGCAGTCCAGCTCAGAACCTAGCAAGGGCCAGGGAGGGGCCAGAGACAGGCCCTGCCCCAGCCCTGTGGGCACGTGCCCAAACTAGCAGGGATAGAGAGGGAGGGGCGAGGTCTGGCTCCAGATAGCAGCTCCATGGCTCCGTCCATCCGGGACCATTGGAGGCCACCAGGGCTCTCGGCCAGACTCCAGGGACATGTGCTACCTGGAGCAGACAGCAACTCTATTCTGGCCTCTTAATGGGGGCAGGAAGACACTTTATTGTTGTTGTTGTTGTTGTTGTTTGCATTACTTAAGGGCCTCTCATATGCTTTGCAAGTGCTTTACCACTGGGCTGCTCCCCCAACCCCACCCATCTTTTTTTTTTTTTTTTTTTTTTTTGCAGTACTGGGGGTTGAACCCAGGGCCTAGCACTTGCATGCTTTGCAAGTGCTAGACCACTGAGTTGCACCCCCAGCCCATTTTTTTACTTTTTTGAGACAGGGTCTCACTAATTACACAGATGACCTCTGGTCTCGAACTTGCGATCATCCTGCCTCTGCCTCCCCAGCCAATGGGATTACAGGTGTGCACCACCGCGCCCAGCTTATTTTATTTTTATTTTTGAGTCAAGGTCTCTTTAAGTTACGCAGGCCACCTCTGGCCTCGAACTTGTGATCCTGCTGCCTCCATCTCCCACGTCACTGGGATTATAGGTGTGCAGTACTCTGCCCGGCCGGAAGACACTTTAAGCCCGCAGGAAGCGTGATCCTCGTCTGGCCCCTGGGCCAGCCCTTCCCCGCCCTCCCCCCTGCTCTTACCTGCTGGCCTTCTGCTCCTCGTCACTTCTTGCTCACGGGGCGCCCCGCTCCCGCTGGCCCTCGAGAACACCCTTTCCGCCGCCCCAGCTGACCCTCTGTAGGCAAAGGGATGACGTGCAGGGCCTGAGTGGAGCATCTCCCCAGGCAGGCCTCAGACGTGGAAGCTCAGGAGACAGCAGGGCAGGGCAGCCCTGAGGCCTCACTCGGGAGGCCTGGAGAAGCCCAGCAGGGTGTCCAGGTTGACCTGGGGCGCCAGCACACACAGCCCCAGCCCGGGGAGTGTAGGAGCTGCCTGGGAAGTGAAAGCTGCTTCTAGATATTTCCCTAGGGCCGAGTTCCAAGGGACCCTCAGCTGAGCTGCCCACACTCATTCACCAGGAGGGGAGAGAGGGGAGCGGCAGGTCCCCAGGCAGGGTCCCCTTCCCGTCTCTCACCTGGTCCCCATTCCGGACCCACTCCAGCCTCTTGGTTCAGAGGTGCCAACTCCAAGGGCATCATCTGCAAGGTCCCTGGCCCCAGGGCTGGGGAGCCAGGGGCAGTGTAGAGAGTAGAGCAGGTCCTCTGGACTTTCCCTGCCCAGTGCCAGAAGGACCCGGGACTCCTCCTTCTAGGGAGAGAGGGGAAGAAGCCATCCCCACCACGTATGACCAGGTCTTGGTCAAGGGCCTGTGGTCACCTCCCATTGGAGTGCCCAGGTCTGGTCAGAGCCACACCTGTCAGCTCTGGGAACTCAGCCCAGGAACAACGGGGTCATCCACTCAGCCTGGCCTCTGCACTGTGATGCTCTCCGCCTGTCGCTATGGCTAGACAAGTGTGTGAGTGTGCACGTTTGTGCATGCTTCGGGTGAGAGAGAGAAACTAGACGGAGCTGAAGAATTCAAGCAGAGGCAGGAGAAGGAACATCAACCAGGGATTTATTTATCAGAACACAGATATCTTTTATTAAGCAATTACTGAATACCAGGCTGGGGTTTGGCTCAGTTAGTAGAGTGCCACTCTGCGCTCTCTGAGGCCCTGGGTTCAATCTCCAGCACCACAACTATGAGAGAAGGACGTGACAATCCACTCCCAAAGCAATCCCGAAACAATCAACCATCCAAAACCCTATGAATAGCAGAGAAGCTCTGACATCGTGCCAGGCATGGCACAGTGTCAGAGAGTGTTTTTCATTCTGTTGCACAGAGGGTCTCTATATGAGTTGGACCTGACTCGATAGCACCTAACAACAACAAGGCTCTGTACTAGGCAGTTACATCATCCTCACAACATTCCTGTTAGTTCCAATATAACTCCTGTTTTGAAGAGAAGAAAATCTGAGGTCGGGTCACATGGTTGTTGTTAGATGCCATGGAGTCCACCTCATAGCGACCCTACATGCAACAGATGAAACCCTCCTCAACACTATTCCATGCCCGACACTGTATCAGTGCTTCTCTGCTATTCACAGAGTTTTCAATGGCTGATTGTTTTTCGGGAGTAGTCTGCTAGGCCCCTCTCCCAAGCCTATAGCACCTAGGGTTCCCAGGTGGTCTCCCATCTAAGGACTAACCAGGCCCGACCCTGCTTAGCGTCCAAGATCTGACAGGACTGGACACCAGAGTGATATGGCTGCAGGCTGAGGTAGGGTCATAGAAGTCTAAATAATGGGGACTCCTTCATGAGGGTATTGACTAGAAAAGAGCACAAAGGAATTCTCTGATGCAATGGGAAAGCTATGTTTGAGTGGTGGCCACACGAGTATGTATATATGCAGATGTCCATTGCAATCTCCACTGAAGAGTTATGTATTTTGCTGTCTATAAACTATGTTTCAGTAGAAAGTAAAAATGATGTTGCAGCCATAAAATGGAATATTACTCAGCCTTGAATTAAATCCCTAATAAGGAAGCTCTTGGGATACTAATATAGGTCTCTAAGACAGTCTGTTAAATGAAAAGGAGCAATGAGCAAAACATTATTTTGTAGCTTGTATACTAACACTGTTTACGGCTATACCACTCTCGCACCTGATCTCATCTGATCTCAGAAGCTAAGTAGGGTTGGGCCTTGTTAGTCCTTGGACGGGAGACTACCTGGGAATATCAGGTGCTGTAGGCCTGGGAGAAGGACCTAGCAGCCCACTCCCAAAGAAATAATCAGCCATCAGAAACCCTATGCATAGCAGAGAAGCACTGCCAGATACAGTGCTGGGCGTGGCACAGTGTCAGTTTTTTGTTCTGTTGTAGGTAGGGTTGCTGAGTCAAATCCGACTCGATGGCACCTAACAACATACTAACACTATCTATACTACCACTATACTAAATTTTATATATATATATATATATATGCCATCTCCAGAGAGACTTGCAGAAGTTGTGGCTGTCTTTGGGGAAAGAAGCCACATGGCCAGAAATAAAAGCAAGAGGAAACTTTCCACAATATAGGCTTTGCTTAACCCGTGGGAGCATATTACTTATTCAAAAATTAAGGGAAATTAAAACAAACGATATGAGTGCCTGAGTTGCTAATTCCCAAGCTATTATTTCAATTGCTTCAGTGCCTTTAGGACTAAGATAGGCGGCCTCTCTCCACTGCAGCCCTCCTCTAGCCTATCTGCCTTCCTCAAATCCAGCCAACTGCATCTGGCTCAGCTGGGAAAGTCCATGGCTGGTCTCCACCATGGACAGACCTGAGGGCCAGGGGGCCAGTCCAGGCTAGAGCCGCTGGGAAGCTGCAGACCGCACAGAGCTGAGTGGCCCACGGGGCTGAGAGGGATTGGTGCTATAGGTTGCTGACCTCTCATCCTGGTCCTCTAACTGAGGATAATTCCCTGGACCACCACCCAGCCCAGTGGCCCAAGTCCACTGAGTCTTCCTCCATGCCTCCCACGTGTCTGCAGGCAAATGTAGCCCTGGCCTCGGCCTGAGGAAGATCCCAAGCTCAGAGAGGCTAACAGGAAGCCACTGCCCTACTTGGGCAGAAGGGCAACGAGAGTAGAGGCAGGGCTCCTCAGAGGAACGCAAAGTTTTCACCAACGACAGTTGAGGACATGGCTTATAGTCCTGGGTTCAAATCCCAGCTCCAGCATTTGCGGGCTTTTGGTCCTCGGGCAAAGAATTTGCCTCATCTCTTTGCCCCCCAGTTTTCTCATCTGTGAAATGGAAACAACGGCACCTACCTGCTGGGACTACTGTGACAGGAACTGAGTCGCTGATGACCCTGTGCTCTTAAGCTGGAGCAGAGTCAGCACGTCTTAAAAGAAACCACAGGAGAAAGAACACCAGGCGAGCTTTATTTATTAGATGGCTGGGAGCCTTTGTTAAACAAGGACTGTGTGCCAGGCCAGGCTTGACAACCAGGATCCAAGCAGAGCTTTGTAACAGTTTACAAAATGCCATGTGGCCTCCTGGCAGGGGATGGGGTGACCAAGTGCAAGGTCCTACCCCATCAGCCAAGGCCCCAAGGCCCCCAAGCACCGCCCCCATGCATGGTGGCTGTCAGGGCATTGGAGCAGAGAGCCCCAGGACATTGAAGGGCAGGAAATCCTGTTTCTAGGTCTCAGGGCTGAGAGGCAGTGAGGCTCATGGAGCCAAAGACCCATCTCCAAGCCTCCAAAAGTTACCTGAGGAAGAGCAAAGAGACGAGGAGGGCAGATCACCCCGCAGCAGCAGCTACCTGTCACCTACCTTATCACACAGATCACCTGGGACTTTTGCGCTCTGCAGGCGACCTATCACAGTGCATCAGACCCCAGGGCTGGAGGACATGGGTCAGTCTGGCCTGGAAGACAGCTCACTTTTTGAACAAGTCACTGAACCTCCATGCTCCATTTTTCACATCCGTGGAGATGCTCAGCAGTCAGGACCTGGAATTCCTAGAGACTATTAGCCCCGTGACAGTAGGCAGCAGTGCAGTCTCCCCCATTGCCAGACCCAGCCCACTGCCTTCTGAGCACTTGCTCAACCAATACCAAGGATCAGCTGGGCACAGAGGTCTTAGGGCGGGCACAGGAGAGGTAACGATAAATCAGCAGATGCCCCCCTGTATGAAGGAAGCTCAAAGCAGGCATGGTGAGCTAGGGGCAGAGCAGGTTGGGGTGAGCCCAGGCCAGAGAATCCAGCACCAGGAGACACAGTGACAAATGCTGGAAATAAGGGGAGGCTGAATACCCTAAATCACAGAGGAGGGGATTCGTTCTGCCAGGAAAGGGACCCTGTGAGTCACCTGGCACAGGTCTTCTCTGAAAATCCCTGCCACCACTCCTGCCACCCTCGGGGTGGCCAGCTAGGCAGGGAGCTGGGGGCATAGGAACACCCTCATTTTACAGGCGAGCACAGCAAAGCTCCAAGACGCAGGCAGCTCAGAGCCGGGCAGGGTCTTAGGGCAGGCTGGCACATGACACCCGCCCCGCCTTGGTCCCTGGCTGACCTGGCCAGGTCTGGCTTCCTTTGTGTAGCTAAGGAAGTTCCCACTACCCACAGTCATTCCTCTGCAGGTGCAAAGGGGTAGGTGGGCTCTTCTCTGGGGTGATACGGTCTCCCCAGACCATAAAACAGCCCCCTTCTCCCCATACGCACCCACTCCCTCTCAAGTCCCCACCAGAAATGTTTTCTCTAAAGGGCACAGCAGGCTCCCCACATTCACCAAGCACGACTGAACCCGCCCCTCACCTCTGAGAGCTGCTCACCAGGCCTAAGCATCCCCCAGAGCCTGAGAAGAGCCTGGGGCCTCTGGCTGGGGGACGGGAACATAGCCCTCATCTAGACATTCCAGAAAATTCTTCCCTGGGGTGAGTTATTTCTGCTCCTCTCCCAGGTGTTTCAACTACTGTAGCTCAACTATTTTCCAAGCAAGCCTAGAACATACCTGTCCTAGGAGGGTCTCTGCACACTAGGGATTGGCCCCTCGCCCCCTAAAGGAAAGATACCTTTCCAGAAGGCAAACCCTTTCATTGGCAGACAAAGAGGCAGAGCTTCCCAAGGTAGGCAGGTGCCCAGCCGTCCCCACCCTGCTCCTCAGGGCACTGAGATCATAGAGCAGGGGCTGCTGTCCATGCCATGAGGGTGGACAGGAGTGGAGAGCCCAGGCCCGAGCCAGAGGGAGGCAGGGTCTGCAAGCCCAAAGGAAGAGCACTGAAAGACGGTCCCTGGGAGAGCCTTTTGCAGTGCAGACCCCTGCTTTGACCCACTGAGAGGTGGGGCCTATGTCAAGAATCAGGTGACAGGGGAGGTACCACCCTCCACTGCACAACCTCAGGGGAACAGGCATGGCTGACACCATCTTCGACCCAGGGATGTGGTGCGGGTGGGAAAGGGTTAAGCTACTCCACAAGAGCAACTTTCTGCCTGTGACCTACACCATGGCACCAAGGGCGTGCTGAAGAAGCAGCTTTTACCCAAACCTCATTGGCCTGGTCCAGACCCCTCCTCATCAGGCAAGGTTTTCCCAGCAGTGCTGGCTGGAGGCCGAGGGATTGCCCTGGCTAAGCTTTAGTGAGTCTCTCCCCTTGAGGAGGAGGTTCCCCTAACCAAGGAGGAGGGAAACAGCTAGCTCTTCCCACCCACTCTCTGGGCTTTCAACCTAAATGGGGCCACCAACCGTACATACCTCATTGGGTTGTGGAGAGGAGGAAGGGGAAGTAAATGTATTAGAGCATTTAACAAAGTAGCCAGCACAGTAGATACTCAATAAATGCCAGCTACTATTATTATTAGTGCTATTAGTATTAGGACTTCAAGACTGCCACAAAAGGGTCCCTCTCCCAGCTCCTGCCCCTCCCCACCAGTGACATATCCACTCAACCTTGCAAAACAGAAACAGCAACAAAACCTGGGCTTCTGGAAGGTGTCCCCAGGGTTTGCCTACAGAGGTGCAAAACCTTTAGAGCCAGAGGTTGCCGGCCAGAAAAAAAAGGAAGGATTGAGGGGCCCTAGGCTCCCACGTGCAGGCAACCAATAAGGGCTAGAGGTGGCCCATTAGGAGCTAGGCCAGCAGGCAGGGCTAGGTCAAGTGAGTATACAAGAGAGACTAGAAAGAAATTGGAAGGGTAATCAGAGCAGGCAGACACACAAAGGCACCCACAGCACCATCTGCAGAGGCGCTTGTTTCAAAGCTGTCTTATGGAGATGGGAGAAGGAAATAAATGAGCCTGGATATACAGGCGAGCATCCTGAGCACGCAGAGAGGGTCGTCCGCGCCCTCTGCTCAGCACCAGCGACCCAGAGGAGCTCCGACTTGCCGGGAGCCCCTGGAGCCAACTCTCCCCAAGCCTGCTAGCCCCTTTGCTCCTACCCCTTCCTGCAGGGGACAGGGTGAGCTCTCAAGGCTGCTGAAAGCAGGGCAGGCCTGCCGCCATTCCCAACACCATAGGACAGCACAGTGACCTCAGGGGCTGTCGAGGAGGAGTCAGGAGGAGCCAAGATAAGCCAATGATTCCCCAGGAGGCCAAATCCAGACAAAGTCCCATTTAATATGCCAAGCAGCGCAGGGGTCAGAACAAACTATGTGCAAGCCCTGCCCTCCAGCTGCCTTTGAAGGGGAGCCTCCCCGCTTGTAACGCTGGGTTGACCTGACACAGTCGCAGCCACTTAGTGGGGGCTGGGTCGCAGCTGGCCGTCCCTGTAGCCCCTGGGCCACCTCTGCCTCACGGCCGGCAGTCACTATATGGCCACCAAACAGATCATGGAAGGGATCATGCAGTGCAAGGCCGATGTGACCCAGTGAATGAGTTAATTCAACTGACCCCAAAGCAGGACGCCAGAAACTTATTCAGCCTCCACCCTTTGAATAGAGAATCTCAGTCCTAGCCTTGGGACAACCCCTACATGCAGGGCCGCCAATGTGCCTGCCATCGCTAGGCCACCCACCGCGTCCATCCTTTGGGGAGAAAGGAAAGACTGGGAGCCGAGTGCCAGGGGGTGTGCCACTGCCTCCCAGAGGCCCCCGCTAAACCCACAGTCACCCACAGTTAGGGTTCTCGAAACAGCTCTAACTCACCCACACTGTCCTTCACCCTCAGGGGCCCCCAGCCCCACTGCCCTGTGCTGACGTGGGGTGCACCCTTCACACAGGAACCGACTCCAGCAGAAGAGGGCAGGATCCCACGAGAGGGTCCAGAGAGCTTTACCTGGTAGCGTGTCTGGAGCAGAGGCCTATGCTAAACCCAGCAGCCCCCCTGCAGCCTGCAGGTTTGCATATGGCTTCCCTGAGAAGAGTCCTAGGGGCTCTGGGAGTCCCTGGGGTCACAGTTTGAGAAGGATCCTGTGTCCGGGCAGAAATCGGGCTGGTTTTCCCACATGGATCATTCATTCATTCAACACCCAGAAAGTACTCAGCTTGAGGTCAAAAGTGGACCCTATGGAGGTCATTGTGCAAGGGGCCAGGTCAACACCTAAGTCATAGATTAGAGGGGCAGGCCTTGTGCTAAAGGGACCTGTCCTAGGTTTTGGGAAGGCAGAGGTGGTGGGGGGAGCGGTTAGTCTCGTTACTCTTTTAGGCAAAGAGCAAACAGAAGCTGGAGGCAGAGTTGGGTCAGAGGCTGATGTGGCTGTGACCCGTGTATTTGAGGAACTGATTCCAAGGGTGGGGGGATTTCAGAGGAAAAACAGAAGAGCCTCTTCGCAAACCCACTGCAGCGGGCTGAGAACCACCGTCGCATAAGCAACTGGTGCCTGCAAGGTGGGTGCCTCAGTCTCAGGTGGGGTGATTGACAAACTGCACTTACTTGATTCCAGTTTGTAAAGCACCTTTGTATCCACCATGGCGCTGGACCCTCACTGGCTCCCTGCACAGAAAGCACTCGACTGCCTTATATGGGGCTCACTAAACTGAGGCTCAGAGAGAGAAGAAGCGGATTCTCCGAGGCTAGGTTAAGTCATCCGACCTCACACCCAGAACTCCTTGCACATGGAGCAAATGGCCGGGCCAACGACCTGGAAGATGGGCCTGTGGGTTTGCAGACCCCAGGCTGGGGGGACACAGCAGGCTGCCTGCTGTCCTAATTCACCAGAGGAAAGTGAGCTCCTGCACTTGCATCCAAAAAGCCAATCAGGGGCCCCAAGGAAAGGCCTGGGCAAATAGCACCCTAAAGAGGCCTTCGGAACCCAGGCACCACAAGTGCTGGTGAGTCAACAAGAGGCTACAGCACGGGCTGTTTGGCCTTCTTGTGGCGCTGAAAGAAGTGTGTTGGGAAGGATGGAAGGGCCATCTGGCCCTCCTTTCTGAGGGCAGAGGACGTCATCAGTCCTGGGAGCACTGTGAGAGGGCCCAGGCCTCCATCCAGAGGCTGCCAGGGGAGGCCTGCTCTGGGCCAGGCACTGTAGAGGTCAACACTGAACTGAGCCTGAGAGAGGGGACAAGCCACGGCAGGGGGAAAGGCCACTGCGGGTGAGGAGAGGCAGTAAAAACCTGACTTCTCATGGGAACTTGGCCCAGGGTTCAGGCAGGAGGGGAAAGAAGAAATCCAAGCTGCAGTGAGAGCAGGAAGGTAGGGAGAGGAGGTGGCTGCCAAGCGGGGATGGTATCGGGCTGGGTGGGGCAGGCGGGGCTGGAGACCACAGCCAGGTGGGGAAGGCAGCAGTGAGTGAGAACCCAAGGGCTTCTCCTCTGTGTGTGACAGGCTCCGCTCACCCTCCATTCTCTAGGCCCACCTGGCTTGGCCTCCCGGCCACCTCCCAACCCCTTCAGTCCCCTGCCTTGAGCCCTCCCTGTCAGAGTCCCTCAACTTAAGGAGCCAAGGAAAACAGCTACAGTATCTCACACCTTGAGTGGAGAGGGGAGGAAGCCAGGAAGCCGGAGGCAGAGGGGGAGGGAAGCCAGCTAGGAAAGCGTGGCAGGCCTTGTCTCAATCTGAGAGGGCGAAAAAAATCCAGATGAACACAGAAACTAAACTAGAACAGGGTTTCCCACAGTGCGTCTTTGGAAAAGTATTACCAGGGGGAAAGGGTTCTAAGGTCAAATAAGTTTGAGGAAAGCAGAATTAAGCAGGTTTTCACAGCTGCACTTCCCGGAGTCTTTCATGTGCTCTTCTTTCCATGAGGTGGGGGGATGACAGACGACCCTTCCCAAACTCATTTGACCAAGGAACACTTTTGTCACAACCAATTTCTCAGGACCAGTGTTCCCTGGCACATGCTTTGGGCGACACAGAGCTAGCAGAAAGCAATCCAGCTTCCAAGCTGAGTGTTTACTCTGACATGGAGTTAAGTGATCGGGTGGGACAGGTGGACGGGGCCTTCTCCTCAGAAGTCAGGCAAAAGGGTGAAGATCGCTATTGCTCTGGAGCTGCTTCCCCTCAGTGAGCCTCAATGTCCTATCGCCCACCTTGCCATCGCCCAGGGCTCTGGAAGGATCAAAGGAAGCATGTTGTTGTTGTTGTTAGGTGCCATCGAGTCGTGTCCGACTCAGAACGACCCTTATAGGGTTTTCAATAGCTGATTGATTGTTCTGGGATTGCCTTGGGAATGGATTGCCAGGTCCTTCTCCCCGTAAAGGAAACATGTACAGCCCCATTAAAGCCACAGTGCTACAACCACAAGAGCCTGAAAAGTAACTTCCCCTGGGAAAGGGAGGACACACTTGACCAGATGAGTTGGCATGGAAAAGAACTTATCTGTTGTATAAAGCAAGATAGGCTCAAGCAAGATAAAGATGCAACCATTGGAGAAAAAGCAGAGAGGAGAACGAGCCAGGACCTTTAGAGAGGAGTGGCCAGGGAGAAAAAATTCAATGGCAGCTACAACCTGGGATCCCATCTGCCCTTGCCCCGCTATGGAATCCTGGGCTAGTCCCTCATATTCCCTGGCACTGGAGGGGACTCGGGGAGATGATCTCTGAAGCCAAAACAGGAGGCCCCAGTCCTTCCTGGATGGCATACTTGAGTACCTTTCCAAGTGAGTGCCCTTAGGGAGTAAAGGGGAAAGGACAACACTGCGCTCAAGGAGGAGCCCCAGCAATGCCATCCATATCTGCCACCAGTATGAACACACGTGGCTACAAAACTAGAGGTGAGCCAAACCTCAGAAACCAGTAACTGGAGAAGGTCAAAAAGCTGCCCACCCAATCATCCACCCAAGAGTCCCCACCCCATTCATTTACTCCTCAGCACTTTCCTGTGGGGTGCTGAGCTGACCCCTTGTCTGGGGAAGAGGTCCTCAGATGGCAAGACGTCATAAAGCGTAGCGTGATGGGAGAGGCAGCAAACAGCATCCTCTTGAGAAACTCGTGGATTAGAGGACCAGCCAGCACTGGCCCGCTGACACCCGGGGCTTCCCTTTCCCAGCCTCCCCGCCATGGCTTTTCCTACTTTTCACGAGGTTCATTTTCCACTCGCCACAAAGTCTGCAATCAACTGCTTGGGAGGCCGAGGAGCAAGCATAGAGATGCCCCATCCTGTCTGCACTATGACAGTGCAGTCTGACCTGGAGCCCTACACTGCGCTAGGGCATGCACATCTGGGCACAGGTGTGCATGCACATGTCCAGCAGAGCAACTGTCTCCCCAAGCCAAGGGGACGAGCATGTGGCAATGAGGTCAGGAGACAGTCTGAGTGTCTGGCACTTTGTGATTCTGTCTGGGGACATGCAGGATTGACAGTAGCTATCACCTGGCCAATGCACAGTCTGCGTGTGTGACAACCAAGCACGCAACAGGGTCTCCAAGTGTGTGGGGAGACTCTTGTCTGCATGGGTGAGGGTGAGCAAGAGACAGAGAGTCCCTTTGTGACCTAGGAAGTACATCTGCCCCACAGGCCTCTGAGGATGTGAGGGCTGTGGGGTTGGAGGTGTGGGGATCCAAACGGATAGGATTTATAAGAGCCTGTGGAACCTAGGAGCCCATGAAAGGGGTGGGCATGCATGCGCATGTGTGTTGGGAGCGGCAGCCTAGGATTCTGGCTCCATCTCTGCAACGGCTCACTCTAGCACCGTGGTCAGATTGCTTCCTCTCTTTGGGATCTTGGTCTCAAATATACACAGTGGGGGCTAGGGGGACAACTTGTGGAGCTCTGCAGTCTGATCTGCTGAGGTGTGTGCAAGGGAGGGGCAGGAGGAGACACAGCCCCACAGAGCGGGACACAGCCATTCTCCCAGTGGGAGGGCAGAGGACAGGGAAAAGCTCTTCTATGAGAAGAGCAGTCTCATCGGCTGCCCATGAGCTGCTCATTATACGCGCATCAAGAAACCCTCATCTACGCAGCCCCCGAACAGGGTCTGGGTTTGGGGCTAAAAAGCCTGGGAATGGGGATTGGAATTTCAGAGCCACAATCCTGGTCAGAGGTTGGGGTCAGGTCCCCAGGACCGTATCTAACTCCTAGCAGCCTCATGTGGGCAGCTGGCACAGCTCCAGCTGAGTCTTCTGCCTCCAGGGGCAGTGGCCACAGGGGACATTGACCCCTTGACAGCCAGAAAAGCAGACCTGGCTCCCCATAATGGACACCCTGCACCTCTCTGGACTGCAGGCTCAGGGACTAGAGGAGGCTCCAAACCGAAAAGGAAGGAAAGACTGAACCAAAGGGTCCCAAGATCCTAGTTCAAAGTCGTGAGGAAGGGATGGCGATTCCCGAAATGGGCTTCCCCCTTAAACCTTCTTCTTCTTCTCCCTTTTCATTTTTTTATTTTTGTCAGAAAGAGTTTAATTGAGTGTCCTTGGGGAGATGCAGTTCCATCTAATTCAGCTCTTAATTAACCTAGCACACCCCAAAGAGGCTGCAGAACTACTCGTAAATTAAATATGAAAAGCATTATTTATCTAGGAGCAGCCTTCTAGCGGCTCTGATTCTGACATTTATAGTTACTAATGAAGATGGATTTGGAGGGAGAGAAGTCGGAGAGGGGCGCGACACTGCCCCGGGAAAAGAAAGGGGCCCTTGGGCCTCGGAGGGTCTTCTGGGGCAAGGGGAGGGTTGTCGGCTCAGCATGAGGTGCTGTGTCCACAGATCATTGGAAATGGGGGTGGCTCAGGCCAGAATCCAGGGTCCCACAGGGTGCTCAGCCTGGCCTTGTCCCACCAGCCACCAGATCAACTGTCCCTGACTCACTTCCCCCAGCTCCAGTCCTAGCCCTGACCTTTGTCCTCCTGTCTCACCCTGAGCCAGTGCTTGACTCTCTGGTATCCATTCCCATTCTGTCCCCACTCTTCTCACTGGGTGGAGGCAGAAGAGGGAAGCGCAGTGGAACCTGGGGAGAACAGGTGAGAGCGTGGTAACCATTCCTGTTCTCACAGCTGCATCTTCTCCACAAAGGCCACTCCAGGAGCCAGTCCCCTTCCACTCTTGACCTTCCCATCACCCCTGTGAGTGCCACACACAGTTGCCATGGTCCCAATTCAGTACAGGTGGAGGAAGCCAACTTTCCATTGTGGGAGATGCCAGGAAGAGGCTCCCGCTCTGGCTGCCCTCCTGGGAGTGCCCTGACTTCGTCTTCTCCACGAATGGGGCTCCAGCCATGTCTTGCTTCCCCACCCTTTGCCTTCCATTCCTCAGCTCTGCGAGTAGCAGGTCTCTCCTAAAATGGTTAAAGTGCCTTCAGGCCTTACCCAGCTGATAACTTAGAGGGCGTCTACTGAGCCACCCGGTCTGTGTCAGATGCAACCAGCACCAGCGACAGGATGAACTTTAGACACAGTCCCTGTCCTCCCTCGACAAGGAAGATGTAGCAGAAAGGAAAAGCAAGCCGCCATGGCCGACAGGCCCCTGTGATGGGTGCTCTGCTTCAGAGCAATCAGTCCGTAAGCCCAGCTCTGTTTAACCACAGGTGCGTAGTGGAGCATGGATTCCAGAGAAGTAGATACCCGGGGCCCAATCTGTGGGAGCTCGCCTGACGTGGCCTCTATACCCCCTGGAAATGAGGAGATTGGGTGCCCTGGGGTCTGATGCCAGGGCAAGGACACCTTGGGGCCTCGAAAGCCTTTATCAAGCACTGCTAACAACTAACCCAGCAGTAAAGGCCACGGGGTTGCCCCTGGAGTTGATGGTTCCCTGAGATAGACAGCTCCTGACAGCTGGTCACCCGTCCCACTGGGAAGCCTCCGCTGAGGCGTCTCACCCATTCTCAAGGAAAGGCTCACTGCAGAGAAGACAGCTTGTGCCCAAGATGAGAGACAAGCCGCCTACTTCAGAAGTAGACATCTTCTACCGAAGAATACCACCCGAGATTCATTTTTGAATCCCCAACACCCTTTTCCATTCGCTTTAACACTCACTATTCTATCACGGTGCTTCACCCCTCTCTATGAACTAAAAAATGTCTCAACACCACCTCCCTTATCTTAATCCTGTTGAGATTTGGGTTTTGCCCTTTTTTACTAGCACATATTAATTGTACAAAGTAATGGTTTTATTATGACATTTTCATACGTGTATATAATGTGCTTTGATCACACTTCCTCCCCAATCCTGTTGCCTTTGACCCCCAACCCCTCAGGTCTTCTTTCCCTGAAGAGAAACTAACCTCTAGTGTGTTGTCTCAGCCCATAATTAAACCTGACCAAATTCAGCTTGTGACAAATGTTTAATCACCGTTCCTTTAAATATTTCAGAAGGTAGCCTCCCCTCTAAAAGTCTTTTAATGTATCAGCTTCCCACCTGTAATTAATCTTAAATTTTTTTTAAAAAATGGGACTTTCATCCCATGTCAAGAAGATGTTTGTGGTTAGGTCATGGTAACCCTACCAGCAAAACTTAGCCCATCGGAAATGGAGACTGCTCCTGGAAATGTTCTTGCTACCCTAAACAGTTTGCTCCCTTCAGAGACACTGGCAGGAACTGTTTAGTTCCACTCAGGAAAGTTTCCTGCTTTGAGGAGGGGAAAGTGGCTCACCCCTTTTGGAATAAAAGACATTCCCAAGACAGTCTGTGCCCCACCAGCATGCTGGGCTTACATTTCCACTTCTTACATAGGTACCAGGCTTATCTCCATATGCAAACTGGTTCCCTGTCTTCAGGGTGATTTTTAGAGACTTTCAGATGTTTAAAATTGCCACCCTCCATCTAGGGAATCATCTTTCCCTGAAAGTTATGTCCAGAAACTTCCAAAAATGATGTGAGCACAGGCTACCCAAAAACTGCCAAATGAACAACGAACTCACTCTTTGTGCATACTGTGCAAACTACGATTCCCACAGAAGAGATAGTTCAGCCAGAAAGAGGGCTCTAAAACTTCTCCCCAATCCTACCAGAGGCCATCAATTATACAGCTTCTAGCTCTGGAAACCAAGCCAATCAGTTTACACTTAATTGTGCAGGCCAGACTTGTGGCCCTCTGTTCAAAGAATCACACGGCCCTTACTTTCTTCTTACTATGCCCTGGGGGGGCTTTATATTATAGCAAACCCTTCTTTGCTCCCCTATAAACATTACAGGTTCATATAGAACAGTCTACATGTAAGCTAAAAAAAAAAAGTCACCTGAGTTTCTAGAGGAATATCAGTTGTATTTAGGATACATTTTCTTTGCCTGGAGCCGAAAAGCCAGGCCGTCTTCAGAGTCTATTATAAGAACCAATAATGATGTCTGCTTCTGATCACTGCCTGTGTTGCAGCTGGCTCATGTCTGCTGAGGAGTCTTCATGCAACTATGCGGCCCCTGTCGCATCACAAGATTAAAAAACTCACTCTGCCACAAAAGGAACAAGAGAAACTAACTCTTATCCAACTACAGGCTATGTTCTCCGATCAGCCTCCAAATGGACAAAATGTTGGCAATGAAGAAGATCAGCATACCAGAGATTCATGTGTCATAGGCTGACTTTGCCCTTGGCCAAAAGGAAGGAGTGGGATAAAGAAAAGCTGCCCCTGCCAGGTACTGCCCGGTGCTCTCAGCCTTTAGTGTACCCTAAGCCATACACACAAAAAAAATGACCAGGCATCCTCTTTTTCTGTATAACACGAGTGGCAGCTGCTTCTTTACCAATCACATCAGTAGCCTCACTTCATATCCCTCCTGCCTTCTGGATCAAAGGCATTAAGAGGCCCATCGTGGAATGAATGCTTCTTCCTGACAGCCTCAGATGCAGAGCACAGCCGCACTTTGAGTCTTTGAGGCCCTAGACCACTTAAACAAGCCCAAATTCTATTTTTTTTTTTAAATCCTTTCTGACATTCTTGCCAAGATGATCCATGGTCCCCAGAAGATGTGTCTGTCTCCCTTTGTTGCAAGGAGCTTACAGGCCAACTTTGGTCAACTAAAGGTAAATTTCAGGCGGCCTTCAGCTAAAGGGTGTAGACTCATCTAGAAGCAACTCAACAAGAGTGAGAAGCTGGTAAGAGCTGAGACACGGTATTGTTCAAGGGGGAAATTATACCGCTACAGAGAGGAATTGTTAGGGTAAATACTGAACATAAGAAACGCATGTTGTAAGCATTTCTGGATATGATCATTCATGTTTGGGATGGCAGGAGGTTGTTCTCTGTCTTGCTTTTTTTAGAAGAGACGAGGCTAAACTAAGCCAGGAAAATTTGTCTTAATCAACAAGATAATCAAGGACCCAGAGATGAGGAAGAGGAAGACATTGTCAGCAGTGACATCATTGACTAGCTACAGAGCACGGCAGAGCCTGGCGTAGGTCTGGGAAGGAGTTTGTGCAGAGGGTAACAACTGGGGATCCACAGGGTAGGGCTTGAGATGTAGCTGAAGAGAGCATGAAAATCCTGGGGCAGGAGTAGCATGTGTCCCAAGAAGGATAGCTTCTTGCCCCCTTGCTGGTCCAACTCTCTTCTAATGGCACCTGCCCTGAAAAAACACTATGGTCATCCCCAGGATGACAGAGTGAGGCTGGAAAGCTACACACTCAACACAGTGACAAAGGTACCACCAAGAGCATGTGGGAGCATAGATAGAAGAGAGGGCAAATTCACAAAGAAAGAGAAACCCATTCCATGACAAAGAAAACAGCAAAAAAAAAACAAAAACAAAACCGCTCAGGACGTCGAGGTGTATAATGCCTTCCACAGTGTCAAGAGTACAAATCAAGATCAACCAGACCGAGTGTTCTTCTTCCCATGAAAAATCTCAACTAATCAAACACGTGAGGACCCCCAGGGACATCCCCAGGTAGGGCTCATTTACTGGCTGTCCCTGTCCAATGCTTCCTCTGAGTCTTTATCTTGACCCTACCGCATACCAAATACAAATGTCATCCAAGGAACTTTGGCATGTTATTATAAAATGACCACAAGGCCACACAGCTGGTATTTTACAAATGTCTTATTTTACAAATGAAGAAACTGAGGCCCCCCCCCAGCAATCTGACGTGGCTGCTGACCACTGCAATATGTCCCACCCGGGTTCTTTAACTCCAAATCCATTGCTTGTTTGTTTGTTTGTTTGTTTGTTTTTTCCAACAATGTCAGCCCAATCACAGCTTCTAAAATCTGCATGGCCTGCACTGGAACAAGCTTCCCTTCTGCTTGAGGCAGCATTGTCGGAACACCCTGGGTAAAGCTGCCCAACGCTAAGGTAAGCAGTCTTGAGTATATCCAAGCCCTTTGTAATTAAGAAACATGTTGGAGGCTGCACACAGACATGGGATATTATAGTCCAGGACCTGGTTGCCTCTTCTCCTTGCCTATAACATGCATTATGGACACATAATTACAGTAATCAAGAAACTAAACCACTGGGTGGGCCAGCACCCTTCCCCAGAGATTGCAGGAGATGTGTTCGTTAGTGCCTTATGGCATTTAAGATCCTTACAGGCCACACAGCAATATTTCAGATACCCTCTATAGCCATTGATCACCTAGCTTTCAGAATTTATTCTCCAAAGCTAGGACAGACTATGGCAGATGCTAAGGCACCCCCTTTGGAATTCTTGGCTTAGTTGGGAGCAGTTGAAGACCGTCCTATGTTCATTACCAGACTGTTTTCCAGGAATTTTCCCACAGACCCCAGTTTGCATTTCTCATTGGTAGTCTTCAAAGCTCAAGCTTGGGTCGTTTATGGCTCTCCCTAAAGTATACACAGCCAGTGCGCTATAAGGACTTGCTATTAAAGTCCCCTTTCAGAATTACATTTAGGCCTCATTCTTAGCAGCGGGATGGAGGTGCTGCCTTCACCACATTGGTTGGGCTCCCCTCTTATCATATCCAGGCCTAATTTGGATCCCTAGCCACCTAATAGGATGGTTCACTCTTTTTCAGGAACTGAGCGGTAGCCTGATGCCACCAAGGGCAGATAGATTTCACTGCCAGATTCTCCCACAGCCTGATCCAGGTCCCGCGCGTTTCTGGCAGCCATTTCTCAGCAGATCCTTTGACTGGACCCCCATTTTCGTCAACTGTCAATGGGAAGGGGGGCTGGATCACATGATCGCTAGTTCTCTCGCTGCTCTATTACACGACGGCTTGGATATAGAGAGATGGGCTAAGAAGTACAAGGGAGGAGGAGGGGCAGCCGGGGGGTCCTTTTATCAGATCGGCTTTTGCCATTCCGGTCCCTCTGTGCTGCCCCTCCCTACAGCTGCAGGCAGTTCACACTCTCATCACGTCCTGCCCAGACTGCTGCCATGGTTTTCTGAGAAGCGTAAAGCACACGAAACTTCACTAGCCCCCGCTAGCCAGCCCCACCCCTCCACCCGCATCTTCCCGCGCCCATGGAAAGTGCCTCTGGAGCTCCACTCATTCACATCACGGCTTCACGGCTTCTCCCAGCCCCCTGGGCTCACACAGACCCAGGCTGGCTCCAGACACTATTGCCCTGTTCCCTCATCTCTCTTCCTTTTCTCCTCTCCCTCCATCCTTTTCTCCTTCCCTCTCTCTCTGTCTCCTTCCCCCCATACCCCCTCTCTCGCCGTGCTCCCCAACCCCAAGCCTTTGAGGAGTATTCCTTTCGATCCACGAACCCCAGCCTGCTTCTCCAACCTGGTTCTCCCCTTTGCAAGTTTCCAGGCAGGTTCAGCTCTAACGTCTCCCCTGCACAACGTCCGTCTGTCTTGAGCACCAGCCCTCCCACTCTATCCCCCATCATAGGCCAGCGCCAGCAGGGCGGGCGTTGGTCACCATCCTTGCCATTCTCTGCCCATGATGTGTCCCTCTCTCTCCATGAGACACACTTCTAGTGGCCAAGGAAGTGCACGCTGCCTAGCACGCAATCCTTCCTCCACACGTTTTTGTTAAAACAATGAATAAGACAATAAATCAATAGGCTTCCAGAGTAATTGGGGAGATTCACACCCAGCAAAATACTTTCATAGCTTACAGGATAGCAAAGTGCCAGACCAATTAGACAGAGTTTTAGAAGTTCAAAGTCAGGCACTATAGACTAGAACAAGTTGGTTTTGCAAAGAATTTGAGGGGTCTGGGTTTGTATTGGGAGAGTGGGGGAGGTTCATGCTAAAAGCAACCTTTTAAGATGAATCTGGAAGTGGCATGCAGGGCGGATTTGAAGAGGACAATTTGAAAATTGCTACGAAGTAAGAAGCAATGCTCATCTATATCCATGGAAAGCTACAGACACCTCACTTTGACCCCGTGCCCCATCCCGTTCCTTGTCCTCCCCCTCTCTCCTCTATCTCCTCAGCTCACTCCCCACCAAGTTTCCTAGGGACGTCCTACTCCAGAGGCAGAGGGCAAGAAGAGTGGGGTGCAATCTGAGGACAGCAGGCTCTCACTCCAAGTCCACGGGTCAGAAGTAAAACCTGCAAACTATTTTGATCCTTTTTTCCTTTTAGATCCTTGCTCGGAAGGTAAGATTCTCGCAAGACACTTTCTCCACTCTCTTGACCCTACCCAACCCAGTAGCCGGAGCTCATCCAGACCAAGTTTGCAGAGCACAGCTCCAAACTTCCATGGGGGCCCCATCCCCTCTGGGAAGACCTAGCCGCACTCAAGCTTTCCCGCAGGACCCCTGCTACGCTGTGTTGACGTTTTCAGTTGAAGAAACTAAGCTCCACAGAGGCCAAGTGACTTGCCCCGAGTTCCGCTGCTACTTGGCAGCCAAGACCAAACTCCAAACCCAGATCTTCTGACTCTTAGGGCTCTTTCTCTGCCCCGGACCCATGCTGGAGCAAGTCTATTTCTCTGGTTGCTGTGGAGGGTGCCCCCTGCCCAAGCTCCTGCCTGGATGGCCACCGCGGTCCCTCACAAGTCAGCTGCTCCAGAGGTGGCAGGAAAGAAGCACATGGTGCTTTTATCCCTGGACATCCTAATAAGGCACTCACTGGCTTGCAAAGGCTTGCATGGAAGGTGAGCAAGAGGCAGACAGCAAGCCCTCCTTGGTCCCTCCTGGGACAGTTGGACATCTGTCTGGGATCGCAGAGAGGAGGAGGTAGGGAGCCCAGGCTGTTTCCCACTGCCTCTCCAGCACCCTCCTTCCCTACTAGGCTGTCCTCCAGGGTGAACTGTGTGGCAGCGAGGCTGAGAGGGGGTGGGGTACAAAGCTGCCCTCTGCCTGTGAGTATGGCAGGCAACCTCTGGGCCTCACCTGTCTCTGGTGCTTTCTCTCATTGCCACCAGTACCCAAGGAGAACTGAGATCTTCCCAGATTCTGTTAAGAAAGTCAAACTCCTTCAGCAGAGGTCGGGCAGGTGCCCGGCCTATACCAGGTGCTATGAGAGAGTCAAGGAACTCTAACCCTTCTTGGGTCCTTCACCTGTCCTGTTCTGGCTGTGGGGACACCCCAGTAGATGGGCACTTACCACGGTGTCCTTAAGTGATCTTCCTCCCTCTGGCAGAGCCACCCTCCACTGTAATAAAAACCCCAGGCACTTCTCACACCTGATTCCTCAGGCACTTCTCACACCTGATTCCCCTGACACATGGAGGTCTCCAAAGCACTTTGGATCATATCATTCCCTTGCGTGGCTTCGCTTGAGTGGGCTAGTTGCTGCTAACTAGATGTGTGAACCTGGGCAAGTCCTTCATGTCCCCCCCTCCATGGGTCCAAGTTTTGCCTATCTGAGCCTCCTAAAGAAGAAAGGCTAAGCCCTCTGGGGATGGCCTCCCCAAGCCGGTGCCACCACCATCCCGGAAGGAGTCAGCTTGCTCTGCCTGCCATCCTCTGCTCTGAGGCCACAGGTGCCACCCGGCTATGTCTTACGGCACTTATCCCATTCTGAACCACAGCCAGGTGGCTGGGTCCTGGGCTGTCTCCCAGCCTATATCGAAGCTCCTTGGAAATAGACATTCTCCAGCCCCTGGAGTACCCAACCACGGGCATGAAACACAGCAGGTGTGTAACATAGGCTAGATCATTCAGGGGGCTGTGGAATAGAGACCCGCCGTTCCTTCCAGGAGCTGCCTGCTGCCCTCCTGAAAGAGTTTGGTCAACTCTGTGATCCCAGAATCGGACTTCTCAAATGTGGCCCATGGGCCGCCAGCCACTGAAATACCTAGCAAGCTTGTTAAAGATGTAGGTTTCTGGCTCTGCCTCTTACTCAGAATTTCTGGAGTGCGCCAGTTCCCAGAGGCTCCCCAGGTCTGGCTCAGAAAGACCCCGGGGTAGCATCCCCAGCGAGAAGGGCACTGCTGATGCTCCCACAAACAGCCTGCCAAGCATTGCAAGTCCCTGGGACTTGTCTTTGTCTTTCTCTAACCACGTCGTGAGTCCAGAGGAGCCCCTTTCCTGCCTCACCTGGCCCCTCCATCACCCCTGGCATTTCTCTTCTATTGGAACCCCTCCCTCCTTCCCATCAGCTCCCTGGCTGGAACTCACTCTAGGCCTCAGCCAGCCCCTTCCTCCTACCCCACTACCCCATCCCGTCTCACAGGATAGAAGCACCTTCTTCCTCCCCAAGGTGCAGAAAGAGGTCCCTGACCCTCCTCGCTCTGCTGCCCACCAACATGCTGCTGTATTTTACAACACTAATGTGAGGAACATTTTCAGTATCATACCGCTCCATCCCAAGGGGATCTGCAGGGCCCCACGCCCCACGACCCCTCTGACGCCAAGCGTCTATGAGGGAGTGGGCTCGGGCGCCATTGCAGGACCAGGGATACAGAGGCCTAGACTAGGACGGGCTCTGGGGCTGAGTGGCTTTGAGGAGGTCCTATTCCCCCTCTCTAACTCTGAAAAACAAAGGGTTTCAACCAGACGGTCTTCTGGGACACTTTGGGTCTCGGACTGTAGGGTTGGGGCATGTTCATACTCAACTAGTCTGGGCTGAAGCATGAGAAGACCAGAGAGAAAGAGATAGGGCCACAAGAGCAGGACCCGGAGCCCGGACAGTTCCCACTGATCGTGGCTACTGGCACAAGCCACAGGGCTGGAACCACCCAAGGGTATTTAACAGGCAACGTGCAGGTGGTGAGTCAGTGTAAGGAAATCATAGCAAATGCCCACAGAGCATTCAGTCTGGGGCAGCCAACATTCTCAACGCTTTTCGTGCCTTAACTCGTTCCATCTCTGCCACCCATCCAACGGGTAGGCATTATTATTATCCCCATTTTACAGATGAGGAAATAGGCACAGGGAAGGCAAGTGATTTGCCCAAGGTCACAGAACTGACAAGTGGCAGAGACAGGATTTGAACCCAGGCCACATCCTAAAGTCCCCGCTCTGGATGACAATTCATGTGTCCCTGCTACCTCACTGTCTTTCACCCCATCCTGCCTACCTTGCAGGTAAGTGGAGACAAGCAATGCCATGTCCATGCAAGGGATGAGCAAGGGTGTGAAGGGTTTGAAGTCAAGAATCAAATGATCCCCCGGGGGCAAGAGACCCAATGTAGACTTGCTTGCCCTTCCAGAGCAAATTTCATAGGCCCTGGGCAACATGGTCACTGCATAACACACCTCCAGAATTCTCTCCTTTTGCTGCCTCTTTCTTCCTGGAACCCTGTCTGCCTCCTCAGTACAATTCCCTCAAGCCCCTACTGCCACCCCCTGTGCTGGGTGAAAAGGGAGTTCACTGGCCTTCGGTTTGAGACCCACTCTGTGACCCCCATTCTCCTGGCCTCTCTAAGCCTCCTTCCTTCACAGCGAAAGGAAGAAGCAGTACAGCCTAATGACTTATGTGTCACCTGGATCTGAGTGCGTCTATGCAACAATGCCCTTGGGCCCCAGATTCCCTCCCTGAGGAGTCGGGGGCTCCTCTCAAGTTGTCAGGAGGATTTGGGGTGTGGCGTGGAAAGCTCTCAGTGCTGAACCTATCACTAAAGTTTGGTTCATTATTTTTGCACGCAACGTTTGAACGTGACAAAGCACTCTTGTGAGCATGACCTCATTTCACACCATGGATGAAGCAACCTCACCCCGAGGTGGGACTCAAAGGCAAATGTCAAATGGGGTGGCCAGGGACCCGCAGGCAGCTGCCTGGGGAATTCCTCATGAAGGCTAACTCCATACCACAGAAGGAGATTCCAGTACCTTCCTGACTCTTCCTTCTGGTCCCCACTTACCAGCATATTCCTGGTCTTATAGGAAAGTGCCCCTGCAGGTAAGCTACAAGCCACCCGATGGGACATGGTCCCCAGAAGGCCACCTGACCTCCTGCCTTCCTTCTCCACCTTTGCCCAGATTGCCTATAAGGCCTAATCTCATGTCTCCAACTCGGATCTTGCTCTGCCTTCAAGGCCCTGCTGGAAGAGCATGCTTTCTCAAGCCAAGACCCCCCCTACTAAGGCTTCCCTGAACTGCCTCCTACTTGAAGCTTCCATGATTGTCTTGCATCTCTTGGGAAGTCTGTCCTGACAGTCTGAGTACCCACTGGATCTGGTGTTTCTTGAAGAGAAACCATGAATGGCCCTTCTCTGAACCTGCTCATAATCCATCCCTCGGCCTGGACACATGGAGGCCACCCAAATACACCACTTGATAAGTGAATGGAAGGGAACAGGACACACCATGTCCTTGGTGTGCTCTGGTCATATACATAGGTTAGCTAACAGCAAAGATAGGGTTCCCTGGGTATTTTCTCTATACCAGTGACCCCTGGACACTGTCAACATCATCTGAACATCGAGCTGGACCCCAAGCCTCTTTCTAAAGACAGAGACCATAGGGCCCATTGGTTTTTAACCAATATCTGCTTAGAGGCCGGGGTGGGGCTTTCTTCAATCAGCTCTGGCTGCTTAGAACTGGACGAGAGGCCTCCAGCAGCATGGGACAGAGCAAGAAGACAGCCCTTGGCCTCACTGTGCTCCATCTTCTCTCTGGCCAGGGCCTGAGACCGCTGGCCCTAGAGCATGTGAATCAGCCCCCCTTGAGCCCAATGTGGGAAGAGAAGCCACGGCACCCACAAGTCAGCCAGCCCATCTCACTGTCACTGCCTTTGCTTTTGCTGTGCTGTTTTATAGGGAGGGGCGGGCAGTGGTTTGTGCCTCTTGTCAGAGGAAGGCCAGGTCACAGGAAAGCCCTCAGAAAAAAAGGGATGGTGGGGATCTTTGGCAGTTTTGCCCCAAGCTAGGGGTCTCAGGTTTAGGGTCCCCCCTCAGGTAGAAACACTGCCCAGGTAGAGACAACTGGAGAAAATAACTCTCCAAGTGGAATGAATCTACAATGGTGAAAAACTTACCAAAGTGTCTGGGAAAAGGCCAGTGGTCACATAGATAGTGGCCACTTCTCAGGCTAGATTATTGATTTGTGAAATTTTTGCTGAATTTTAATGGCATAGGGAAATACATATACGAGAAAGAGGAAGGGCTAGGCATAGTACTGGTCACACAATATCTGTCAGCTTCACTGGGCAAGGCAACGCGTTGGGAGAAAACAACTTGCCACCCAGCCCTGAGTGATCTCTGCACGGTGAGGTTCTGAGTTTCGTCTTTTCCGGATTTTTCTGAGTGAACCTTTCCAAGTGTTCTGTACTGAATGCGCATACCTTTTTTAAGATCAAATAAAAGGGAAGCAAAGAAGAGAAGCAGGGAGGACAGAGTGATTGCTAGAAGGAAAAGAATGGGCAGCGAATGTTCGAACAGGGCACATGTGATGAGCAAGAGCAAGAGCTTGCCCACTGTCGCCGTTAGCCTGGGAGACACGAGACTCCTGTCGCCTCAGAAGCTGCCAAGCTCATGGGGGACGCAGGGAAAGGGTGCGCCCGGACCCATTCCCAAGCCTATTGTGGAGGTAGAGAGTCAGGACAGAAAAGAGAGTCTGGTGTCTACTTCCACAGCCCTTGGGCCCCAACATCTACTCCACTCTGTCACATGCCAGGATGGGAATGCCACCTGTCACCCCACACCACTTGCCAACTGAACAGAGCACAGCCTTAAGGAGCAGCCCTGGCTCTTCACCCACACCCGTACACGTGCACGGATGTACACACATGTGCACATGCGCATACAATCATGTCCGCCTCACAGGCTCCTCCCCCCGGCTCTAGCTCCTTCCCCTGGGGTTGCAGAGAGGGAGAGGCTGGTCAGCTAAGGCTGCGGCTGTCTGGCAAATACCCTGCCACCTCTCGTCCCTCCTCCTGCTCCCAAGTCGGCCAATCCTTGGATCTGGTTTCTCTTTTTCTTTTGCCGCCCAGTTCCCAGGGGCTCCCAGCTGCTCCTCCCTCTCAGGTTCGCCTTCCAGCTCCTGCTGGTCCCCGTCCGGCTTCCAGCCAGCAGATGTGCTATCTCTCAGCACCACCTGCTGCCCATTCCGGCTCCACCATTGTCCTTTTCAATTTCTCAGGTCCCCTGGACCTGGCTCCTTATCACAGCGTCCGTCCAGTGTCTGTCCTTGCAAAGCAAGAACTGAAGAGTCAGAGGGACAGACTCTGCCCTTACCATCAGCTGCTTTCTATAAAAACCCCAAGAGGTGACAGCTGCCAGAGAGTTCCCCAGACATCTGGGCCAGCCTTGTTTGCCTGCACCAACCCCAGTCCTGCTTCCCCAAACCGCCCCATGCCCTCCAGTGCCTGCAGGATCCAGCTTCCTCTCAATCCTCCTGATCCGGAAATGCAGTGCAAGGATGAAAAAGGCCATCCGCAGAGACCAGGTTTGCACAACGTGTGCCACAGGGCTAATGAGTGTCCTGGAGCCCAGGACGAGACTCAAAAGATGCGCCTCACCCCCCAGGACCTTTCCCATTCCCAAGTCACCAGGGCCATGTGGGGGCTCTTCTTCCATTGCTCCCCCTGAAGCCCATCGCCCCTCCCAGAGGAAAAGAGAGCCCACCTCCGATGCTCTCCTAACTCTACACAGGTTACTGGACTGTGGATACTTCATTGCAGGTCCAAGAAAAACCCCAAACTCAAAACCACTACAAATGCTACAGCGGCAACTATTTTGGGCAAGGGTGCTCCAGCCTGCCTCTTACACCCTTTTGCTCAGGAGTCGCAGCCCACGAGTGAGAATCCCAGGAGAGGAGAGATGGCCTAGAGAGGAGCGGGGCTCAGCGCAGCCTCCTTCCTCTGCCTTTTCCACTCGTTCTCCTATCTCCAAGAAGGCACCTTTCCTCTTGCCCATTCCTGCACTTTGGTCCTCAGAGGCCCCCAAGGAGGGGCGCCCTTGAGGGATCCTGAGTTCAGCTGGAAAAGTGGGAGTAAGGAGGAGATACTTTCCTGTTTCCCGGTCTCTCCAGACTGCATGAGGTTGCAAGGGGAGACCGCAGTGGCATCACCACACAAGCTGTCACAAGCGTCCCACCTAGGCTTTGCCATCGCTCCCGAGCAACCCCAAGGGGTGTAAGATCCACGACCGAGAAGAATAGGCCTGTGGAATTGCTGTGGATTGGCTGGAATTGGAAATATCCACCCTGAAAAAACAGGAGTGTGAAGGAGCTCCAGGCTTGGAGATAAGGAAAATGAAAAAAGAGGAAGATGAGCAAGATGGGAAAAGCACTGGGCAGCTCCCCGGGCAGGGAAGCCAGTTGTGTCAAATCTGGGGGCAGAGGGTCCACCCTGGGCTCAGGGCATGCCTGCTTCCTCCCTCTCAGCAGAATAAAAAATGGAAAAGAACTTTAGCACCAGGCAGATCAAGACTACGATCCCGTCTCTACCACATCCTAGCCCGTGTGAGCTACAGAAAATTTTTTCGGTTCACTGAGCCTCAGTTTTGCCATCTGTAAGTGGGAGCTACTGACACCTTAAAGTGCTTCATGAGAGCCAAATGAGAAATATAAAGATTTCCAACACTTCCTGGCCTGTAGCAAATAAAGAAGGTAGGTCACCTTTAGGCACATAAAACACTGGATCTTTTCCAGCCTCAGAAGTATTTAATGGCTTGCTCCCCTTTAAATTAAATAAAAATGCCCCCCCAGAGGCACAGGGGTTATGAGAACAGCCCGCTCATTCATTCATTCAACAATTATTCATTGAGGGTCCCCTGTCGTCATGCCAGAGGGCAATAACTGTGAACAAAATGAAGTGGATGCTCATTCAATTGCAGAGGAAAGACAATAAACAGGTGAGTATACAAAACGCCAAGCAGTGGTCCATGCTATTAAAAAAATAATAACAATAAAGCAGTGTATGGAAAGAGAGACTTTTCCGTTCGATGGTGGGGGTGGGGTGGGGGAGGCGCCTCTGGAGAGGTGACATTTCCAGACACCTGAAGAAGTGAAGCAGTCAGCTGTGTGGTTATCTGGGAGGAAGCATTCCACTGGGGTCAGGAGGGGGAGAATGTCCCCAGTGACGGTACGTCCTAGTTAGGGCAGACACCAACTACTGTTGGGCTCAGCTCATAAGAAGGAGCCCCCAGTCCATCGGGGAGAACCATGAAGTGTTGACAGAGACCAAGGCATTGAGATTGACCTTCAAAAATGGGACGGTGTTTTAACAGGCGCCAATGGGGGAGGAAAAGAATTCCAGGCAGAGGGCTCCACCTCTCAGGTTTTGGGAATCTAGCTCACTGCCTTCCCTAGCTCTTGCGTTACTAGAAGAGGAAACAGAAGCCCCAAGTCCCACCACCAGTTAGTGGTGAAGTCAGAACAGGAGCCTGTCCCCTTGAAGAACGATCAAAAGCTTTGTTAACCAGACTTGTCCCGGTTCTTCAGAATATGAGCAAGTCAGCTCCCCAGGGAGCCTGCCAGCTCTCCGGGAGCAGAAGCCCATTTCTTGCCAACCTTGGTCCTCTCCCAGACCTGTCACAGTACTAGGAACAGAGGAGGAGAGGATGACTCGTTCTTGCCTGGACTTGAACTTGTGTGTGTCCTACTGAGCCACAGATCCCTTCCCTTTCCGCCCTCACCAGACCCAGGCATTCTGGCCAGTATTCTCAAGCACATAACCAGCGCCCCGTGACCCAGAGACCACCCAGCTGACAGCACCCACCCACTTTGCACCCCTATCTCCCCTGCCCAGGATGTCTGCCCAAGCCTTGCTGCATCTTCCTTGAAGTCTCTAGGCGTCCCAGCTGCCAGGCAGCCAGGCACCGTCACAACTCCGCAGAAGTGACACGTGCAGTGATTAATACCCTATCTCCTAGCAAGTAATTATAATTAATGCAGAATATCAAATCAGGAAATCAGGCATTATTAGGAGGAATTAGCTATTTATTTTCACTTTATGCTCTGTTTCTCCCTATACACATCCCACCTGCTATACCTCCACCCTACCCACCCCCTTTCCTCTGGTTGCCCAGTGGTGAGGGAGGGGGGAGGCAGTGTGGGAGGGAAGGAAGTGCTCAGCTGAAACTTCCTTCATTCTGTGCATGCACAGTGAGCACCTACGTTCCCGGCCCAAATTGGGCACTAAAAAGGCAAAGTCTCAGAGAATACCTCATCTAGTGGAAAGAAGGAAAGCTCAGGCAATTCATTGCAGGGAGGAGCAGAACCAGGAGCTGCCATAACCCCTCCTTCCACCTGAGAAGGTCGAGGAAGGCTTCCAGAAGAGGTAGCATTTGAGCCGGGCCTGGAATAATGTGCAGTGGGTTTCCAGCTAGGCAAGAGAGGAAAAGGCAGTCCAGACAGAAGCCCTAAAACACAAGAGAAAATGGCTACAGAGCAGAGAGTGCAGAGAGGGGAACGGGGAGCAAGAAGGCTGGGCAGGGAAACAGTGGCTGTGGCAGGAAGGGCTGCCTGCTGTCAGCCCATCAGGACCTGGGAAACCAAGGAAGAAGCCTAAAGAAGGCCTTGAGCAGAAATGGTCAAGGTGTGGGTGGGGCCCAGGAGGTGAGTCCAGGAACCAAGAACATGGTGGCAAGGATGTGCAGAGAGATCCAGAGGGGGATGACAGGGGAAACAGCCCTGGTGTGTCCCACTACATGTCCAGCTTCTTCTGGAAGCTTGGAGACACCTTCCAGGCTTCCAGCTGTAGGCGCAATGGTTGGGGATAGTTAGCTTGAGGACAAGAAGAACAGGCTAGTGAGAAATGAGGATGAGCCACTGGACTGGAAGCTCAGGGGGAGCAGAGGCAGCAGGGGCGGCTTGAATGCCATAGATCTGTGTGTGGTGATCAGCTGACTGCAATGTGAAGGATGCATGGTGGCAGATGGAAGCTGGGGACCAGGAAGGCTTCTATTGCAAGGGGGCAATGGCGCCAAGGCCCAGGTAGGGGTCCCTGGCCCTGGTTAGGAGGAGGACGCCTGGATCACCCTTGAAGGGAGGAGAGGATGTGGGGAAGAATCTGAAGAAAGGACCAGCAGAAAAGCTCCACAAAATTAATCCACAAGAACCCCAAAGTGCTTTGTCTCAGGAAAGTACAAACAGGAGGGTTGTTCCCCCAAGGGTCGCCACAGTCGCCTTCTGGGGGAAGATGGAGTGTGGAATTCTCCAATTCTAGTCACAACGGATTAAACCAAGGAGCTGAATCCAGCAGACTGGCTTCGGGCAGCTAGACTTGGATGCAGAAGCAGGGTCTTGAGAATGAGGAAGTGTGTGAACAATCTAGAAGATAGCAACAGGCCAAATGACCAAGGGCTGAGGTGCAGATGGCTCAGGAGCCTGCAGGCAGCCCATCTACGGGGTGGCCTCCTAGTACATGCTACAGAAGCCAAAGTAGGTCAGGCTTGACCTGGCTGACCAGTTTCTCTGGATCCACAAGGATTTCCTCGCAGATCCAAGAGCAAAAATAATGTCCCCTCCGGACCCTGGGACTGGGGACTCCGAAGTCATCCTCACTCCTGATATCATTCCTTTAGGATGCATGTGCAAGACCTGACTGCAAGAATCCCTCACCCTAAGACCTCATGCCGTTCCCAACCCAGGGCACCTAGCTAGGGACGGAGGCCATCTTCAACCAAGGTGTCAGGTTAAGTTGTGGTCTCTCATAGACCGGTGTTCCTCCAGTCTGGACAGCACCATAAGCCCCTGCATTTGAGCGCAGCTAAACTACCTTAGAGCTTCATTAGAGAGGACTTCAAACCTCAGTTCCTATATCTACCCTCTAATTTTGAAGAAAAGGGTTGTCTCCATTTTTCAAATGAAGAAGCATGTTCAGAGAAGTGAAGTGACTTAGCCCGGTGTCACACGGTGGCACTCAGCCCAGATCGGACAGCCTCAGAGATCAGATACCAGATGCCTTTGACTGGTCCTCCCTGCCTTGGTTGGGATGGAAGCAGCAACTATGGCTCAAACTCTACTCCCGATGAACAATGCAGAGTCCGCTTTGAATTGGTTATGGTTTTGCCCAACCAAAAAAAACAAAAAGAAATTGGCTCCTCTTGGGTAGCTACCACATGCCAAAAGGTTGTCTTCACTTTTTGAGATGCTTTGTTTCATTTTAGATCCCTCCCGTCTGGGTGCCTCAGGCTGTTTTGGAACCAGGTCACTCTTCCTCCTCCCTGTTCTCCCCCTACCTTCAGCCAGGCTCATGAGAATGCTTTCTCAGACCCACCTATCTCCCAAGTCCAAGTCCACCCAAGTCCACCACCCGGACAAATTCCGAGAACCACATCCCCACCCTGCCACCTGCTACTCCTGACGGTCCCTCGAGCTACAAAGGAAATAAACTCATCAAATCCCCCCGAGTTTCTGCTCCAGACCCAAGCAGAGCTTCACAACGGTTGCCAGCAGGACATTCATCTCCTCTCAACGGTTGCCAGCAGGACATTCGTCTCCTCTCACACGGAGGCTCCTGCCAGACACCCCACTTTGTTCTCCTGTCTGCCATGCCCTCTCGCAAGTTAACTCTATCACCCTGGCAGTGGAGAGAAAGACCATTATCCAGTAGCAGGAATCAGACTGAAATCAGAAATGCAAGCTGCTGCCTTTAAAACCCAAAAGAAATCTATGGGGGGAGTGGCCAAAAGGGGGAAGATGAGAGGGGAAATTGGTCTAGAAGTCCCCCAAATCCCCATTCTCAGGACCCCTGCTGCCAGGACCAGCAGGGCCAGCTGATTAAAGGCAAATCTTTCTTATAGAAAGCTGCCCTTCAACTGAAAGCCCAAAGCTTGTCAGGCCCCATGGAGATCGGATGAATTGACTTAGCAACCAAAAAGAAAACCTACCCCCAAAACGCTGCTGCCTGTATTGGGGCAGCTCATTTAGGGCCACTGAGCCTTAAATTCCTCATCTATCCCCTCAAGTCATCTCAGCTCTGCTGACCTTCTAGGGTTATTTTCAGGATCCACTGAAATCTTGGATACAAAAGGTTTTGGTATTGAGAGAAGAAAATGGAAGGAAGAAGAGCATTGTTGTTGTTGTTAGGTGCCGTCGAGTTGAATTCAACTCATAGCGACCCTCACAGAATAGTATACAGAAATCCATGGGGGAGATATGGAGGCTTAAGCAAGACCATGTGGTGCTGCCCAGTCCTGTCAAGTACTATTCATTCTGAATGTATAGAATACTGGCTGTGCCTTAAGGCAGAAGTGCCAATTGCAGGGCAGTGGGGTTTCCAACTGCATGCAGCCTACCCTCCATACCACTAGAATAATAATAAGACTTGAAAGAGGGTGAATATTGAAGACAGAAGGATTTCAAGTACTAGCTAGAGGCTAGTAGAGGCTACTAGAGGCCTCTTACTTAGTCATATGACTTCTCTGAGCCTTTATTTCCTCATGTGTAAAATGGGAACAAGATACCTAATTTATACAGTGTTTGCCAATTTGTAAGGATTACGTTAAATTACTTATGTAAAGTGCCTGGCAAAAGCGGTAATTTTTCCTGTTAGTAATAATAACGATCATCATCATCATCATCATCATCATCATCGTCATAATAATCCCTCCCCAAATACTGCCTCATCCCTCAAGGTAAGAAGGCAGCACTGAACAGCTTTTAATGAGAAATGCACAATCCACCTTACAATAGGCAGCCAGTGGGCCCTCAACAAGCTCACTAAGCATGAAATTGAGCAAGAACAAGTTACACGTCTACTCGAATGCTAATGAGGCTACGACTAGGGAGGAAAGGATGCCCGCCGCATCCCCATGCTAGTGATGGGGAGGGCAGATGAGCAAAAGAGGCAAGAGCAGGGAGGGTAGCAGACAAGATAACATCCCATCACAGAAAGCCAATAGCTTGCTTCTGCCTAGTAGTGTCCCCGCATACAAGGTCCGCCAGACACTCCTTTCCAGCCCAGAAGCAAATGCGCAAACTCAGGCCTGGCCATTGCTTACAAGGGCAGCCTCACAACCGTGGACTCCCAGGGTTGGAAGAATGAGAAGCATTGGCTCCAGTAATCCCTAGGGGTCATCGCCATGGTCCTCAGAGTCCACATCTGAGACATCTGCGAATCAACAGCATCAGCAGAGAACCACCTTTAGAACACTCTGGAAAGAGATCTCCAGGAGAAACTTTACAATGAAAGGAAATAAAGAAGGAAGGGAAGAGGTAGAGGACTGAGATGCCTCACTCAACAGTTGTCATGGATACAAAAGCCAGAAGAAAACAGGTGGGTAAAAGAGAAAAACAATAGGTGTCAGGACCAAAGGTAGATATGTCCCTGCTTGGGTATGTACAGGCTGACAGAAGGGAAGGAACTTTTCTTGATCCCTGGCTTCCTTCCTGCTGGGCACAGTACAGGATCTTCATAGACATTAGGCCATGGAGTCCTCCCAACACCCTGGGAGGGGCCATCAATCAGTGCCCCATCTCACCATCTCCACAGATGAGCATAGGGAGGTTTGTTCAAGCCATTGCTAAGGTATTGTGGTCTGTTAACTTTTTTTTTTTTATCTGTCATTTTGGGGTTTTCAGAGACAGGATTTGCTATATATAACCCAGGCTGGACTGGAACTCTCTATGTAGTTCAAGATGGCCTTGAATCAGCGATTCTCTTGCCTCAGCCTCCCAAGTGTTGGGATTACATGTGTGTGTCACCAAGCCCAGCTCTCCATTAGCTTTTAAACAAAACAACAATGAAATATTTCCTATTTAGACACCCTGCTTCCTGGTGAAGAAAAAATTCCATGGCTATGTGGTCCAGTGTAGCAGGGTTTTTCATGCTGTTTCAGATACCAGTTTCCTCTACTTCAGCCCTTCCCTTTTATCCATGAATTTTCTACTTCTTGTTTGTAAAAAGACATATTCTTATTAAAACACTTCAATGCAAAGGGGGAAAAAAGTAGATACCATATAACTCTTATTTCTAAAACTATACAACAGTATGTTTTTAAAGAATAAATGTCTAGGTTGTAAAACTAAGTACCCGTCTCAAATATCTTAATCTTTCATCACCTCATCCTGAATTTCAATTTGGAGTTAGGGCCTTGTGCCATTGCCTTGACCTTGACTTTGACCTTGACAAAGCGACCCACCAGTTTTTTCTCTCTTCAAGGTAGCCCCCCCCCTTCTCTCTCTTTCTCTCTCTCTCTCCTTTCTCTTTCTCTCTCTTCTTCCCTCCTTCTCTCTCTTCACTCTACAGACTGTTTAGTTTAGTTCCCCCCTATTGAGGCTACTCAAGTTCAAGTCAAGCAGAGGGGAAGCCTTCACTTTCCCTGACCTCCTATTTTCAGATCCACTGCATTCTTTCCCCTCCAGAGCAGAAAGAGCATTAGGGTGCAGAGCAGTCCATACACAGCCCTCCACCCATGAAGAGGGATCTGCCAGTTTGGCACTATTCATCTGGCTGTCTGGAGACACAACCCCTCTCCTAGTTCACCAGAGCTGTGCCAGGCAGGGCCTCTTCCACACCCATGGGTCTCCACACACTCAGCCCTTACACTGGTACAAGACTGAGCTTCACAGAACATCACTTGTCCAAAATGTCTTCGTGGATCTCCCACTGCCTCCCACTACTTCCATCCCAAATCTGAAGAACCCCTTGTTTCCCTGAATTACTTTGTCGTTGCCAGAAATCTTCTAGCACTTTTGCCTTATCATCGTCAGCCCAGGTGCTACTTGTCTTTTCTTTCTTACAGACTGTGACCTACCTCCTTGAGGGCAGGACCTAAATCTAACCTGGAGGAAACTCAGCTGCCCTCTTCAGACCCTCTTAGAAGGACCAGCCTTCCTCTGAGCTTCCTCTAAGAAGGACCCTTTTCCAGGAGCAAACCCCACAAGGACAAGAACTTTTGTGTCATATTCTCAGATATCCCCAGCAATTGGAAGAGGGCCTGTGTCAGAGTGAGCATTCAGTAAATAAATGTGGAAGTATCAACAAGGTGGTGCATTCCCTAGGATGGTGCAGTCCTTCCTCCACATCTGTGTTCATTGCTAGTGTCTCATGGACATTTCTCTGAAGAGAAGTCTTTTCACTGACTAGAACAGCCTGATTTCTCATCTGCTTTTTGACTTCTTTAGGTAGACCCAGAAGCAACATTATTAACCTACTATGCCCGCCTACTTTTCTGACAGCCTGTTGGTACCAATGATGCCATCAAACACATGAGATAGAAAGATTTCTTTAGAATAATTTTATGAAAGGTCCTAGACTCTTTATGTGAGACAGCAGAATGAGAAAATGTTGCTTAGCACAAAACACTTGACAAGTGCTTGCTCCCCTTCCTTCCTCACACAGGACCATCGAGTCAAAATTTCAACCAAGTTTTTCATGGAGATTGAAGTTCTTTAAAATCTGTGCAAGTGCAGGCATGTCTGGGTGCAGGAAGATACCTGGGAATGTAGGACACACGTAAGGACAGGTAGGCAAAGGGAAGTGTGTTAAGTGATAAAGTGTGTTAAGTTATAAAAACTGATAGACAAATTTAGGTTCTCAAAGAGGACCTCAAAGGACTCTGACCTGAAGTAAGATAGAAGTCATCTCTACTGGAAGAATGAAGTCAAGAACCACCCAGAAGACTTCTAAGTGACCTAAACTGCCCAAAAAATGTGCTCCTGGTCAGTACCACTCATTGTCTGCCTTGGACATTTTAAGTCTTATCCTCTTTATGTCAATATCAATGACATTGATTTGAACATTTTTCAGTACATTGGTCACCTGTTATCAAGCCAGCCTCCAACTCAGACTCCAGCTTTTCTGCATCTTCACTTACCCTGTTATAGGGTTAATGTGTAAGAATCATTAAAAGCATCATAGCAAGAAGCAAAAGTCCAAGGAAGCCATTAACAACTAGCATTTTCAGCTCATTAGGGTGAGTTTGTTCATTGCTAGCTTTTTCATTAAACAAGTGTGAGTTAACTCCAACTGAGTAGACTTGGTAGTCACTTTGATAAAGACTTTCTGATTGAGAAGACCCAGAAATTTGAAGACTATGAGTTGTGAAAGGAGAAGACAATGGGACCCCTACAAATGGGAACTTATTGCATCTGCCCTGCTAATACATTCAACATTCAATCAACAAATTCAATGCATTCATCAAGTTATTGACTGAGCACTTACTATGTACTATGCATCAGGTGCTAGGTATAAAATGGAACACACAAAACACAGTGTGCCTGCTTTCTTAGAGCCCACACATCAGTGAGGAAGATGAACAGTCACCAAGGAAACTAATAAGGTAATTTCAGATAGGGGTGTATGCTGTGGAGACCATACAGAGGCCCATGATAGAGGATGCTGGAGCAGAGGTGGTGTTTGGTAGATGGCTTGGGGAATGCCTCTCCAGAGAGGCAACATTTGAATGAAAGTCTTAATGTTGAGGAAGAGCCAGTATAAAGATGAGAGGAAAGAATGTTCCAGACAGAAGAAATAACTAGGCAAAGATCCTAAGGGAATACTTTTAGAGTATTTGGAGACTGAAATGAATGAAGCAAAGAGTTCAGACAGATGGTTAACCCAAAGAGATAGGTTTGGATGAGTGAAGAACCCATCTTTTAGGGTCTACCAAAGAACTGAGATTTTATTTCAAGCACAGAGGACATCTAGAGAAGGCTGTTGGATTTACATTTTTAAAAGATCACTCAGCTGTTGTGTAGAGCAAAACCAAAAGTAGTAGGGGCATCCCTCGTCTAGGCTAGTGAGAATGATGAGCTTGCCTAAGGGCAGGAACAGCAGAGCTAATGAAGAGTAGACAAGACAAGAATTTTGGAGGCAGCAATAAGGGGACTTGATGGTGAATTGTTTGTGTGGGTACAAAGAAAGTAGATCCAAAGAAAGTAGATCAAGAGTGATCCAAATCAAGGGCTATGTCAGATTGGGGATTCTGAAGGAAGGTAGGTCCTATTACTAGAGTGTGGTAGGAACAACTTGAGGAAGTTGTTGGATAAGGAAATCAAGAGTTCTGTTTTAGGCATAATGCGTATGAAAGGCCAGTTAGACAGCCAGCCAATCAAACACTCAATCTAGACCTTACAGGAGGGTCTGAGCTAAAGACAGGAAGTTGAGGAGTTATTCACATACAATCTGAAGCCATGAGTCTGGCTGAGATTCAGGGAGTATAGAAACAAGGGGTAAAAAAGCCCCAGGACCTACCCTAGCCCAGCAGAGGCCACAGAGAAGTGACCCACGGGGCTGAAACAACCCCCACGGAGGACAGTAGTGTCAACCAAGTGTGGGTGTGGCAGAATCCCCTAGGCAGCCTGAATGAACAGCCGGCCCTCCATGCCACCAACAGCGCAGATCCCAAGCTTCCCTGGGATCAGCGATGGCCATGACACAGCCCTGACCCCCCCCCCAAGGAATTTATAGCCAAGGGCACTAAGGGACAACACCCCGGGAATGAGACACTTAAATTTCATTTCTTGGCAATACAGAGTCTGATTCAACTACAGCATCACCAGAAAAATAGCAGAATGCAACCAATTGAAAAAGAAAGAAATAGCTAAATAGATAAATAGCAAGAATCCTTCTGTCTTATGGGCAGATCAGTAGATTCTTAAACATATTAAACACAGGCTGTTTAACTTGCGTCCTGTTTGTAGCTTATTCACCTTCTATGAGGATTTAAAGCCTTGTAAGACAGGGACTATCAGTGGTCCAGTGGCATTTAGTGTCCCCAGCAAATCATTCGCAATGTTGAGATGAAAGAGAAAAAAGGATGGCATGGCCAGTCACACTTGGTATTACCTTGGTGTCCCTCAACACAAGGGTATCATCAATGCTGTTAGAATAATGACATGAACAGCTCTGGAGGCAACACAGTAGCCTCGAAGAAGCAGTACCTTGAGGTTCACTGGGATTGGACTCAGGCAACCATTACTGAGTTTTCTTGATAATAGCGAGGAAGGGTGAGTAATGGCTTGTGAATCTATTTCTGACATAGTATAGAGACCGTTACCCTCCAGCCATCCCCTTTAACCTGCCTCTCTCCCAGTTCCCTGTCCCTTGGCATTGCAGAAGCTGCACTGCCCTCCCAACAAGAGGAAGCTAAAGTCCTAAAGAAACTGCTCCAGTTTGCAGACTAACACCACCTCTGGCAAAGAGGCCTACATTAACAGACTAGATTATGCACACATTTACAGCTGGAGCTTTGCAGAGCTCTTTAATTCTAAAAGTAGCATCTCACTAAGGTAGAAATGAGAATCATTTGAATGACAAGCAGGAGAGGCGGAATGCTGGTAGGGCCATCTTCCCTATGGGAGCCATGTTGGGTACGTTAACCGGAAAAACAGTAATCGGTCAAGAACGGGGGAAGAGCAGAAGGCCTGAGGAAATGTGTTACAAAGAACAGGAGAGCAGAGAAGAAAAGTGGGAGGGAAGGAAGACCAATGGTGGCGTGAGACACATATTTGTACCAAAAGAAATTATTTTAGAGGTTACTTTTGTGTTGTGATTTTTTTGTAATTTGTTCCCCTCCCTCTAGTTTCAACGTGGTAATCTTGAGCTTTTCTGGCAGAAAGATGAAGCTACCTAAAAGGAACTCCTTTTGAGGAAAACCCAAATCCATTCAGGCCATCCTCAATGGAGAAGAGGAGGGGTGCCTAGGAAAAGCAGAGCCTGGAGAATGAGTTCTCAAGTCTAGGAAGAGGCACAGTCTAATGGGCCCTCAAGCAAATAGGGCCTGGTCCCTGCTCCCCAGCACGACACTAGGAAAGTATCAAAGGCTAAGCAAAGAACAAGAGATTCCATTCCCTTCCATCCCCTTCCCATCCCTTCCCTTCCTGCCCTTTCCTAAGCAAGAAGTGGAAGAAAAGCCACTGTTCCTAACCCAGACAGACTTGCACCTGATGAGACAGTGACCCTCTCAGTGACTTGCCCTGCTCATTCCTGCAATCCAGGCACCAGCATGTTGCTGCAAGAATGACTAAAGATGAAATTCAAAAGTAAGCTCATCCACAGTACCTACGACCAAAGGGCCTAAGCAAGTAGTTAAGAGGCATCATTATTAGGAAAACTCTTACGGGACTTTATAAACCATAGCCTCTATTGAGAGCTTCGTGGCTTTTGTAGACCATCTGTCTATTGTCTATGGTAGAGCAAGCCAACAGATTAAGTGTGCCTGTCCCGGGTAGGGGAGACCCTTCTCCTTCATATTCTTTCCTAGGAATCTCAGAGGGAAAAAATAAATAATAATGGACACAGGCAGACAACAGACTTTTCTTTTCTCCCCCTTGATGTAGCTTTGCATACCCTACAAAGCACCAGTGATTACTCTCTGTCTAAACTCTGGTTGGCTGCTTTAGGATGACTTCCCTGGACAGCCACCCTTTTGCAGAGTCATTAGATCCCAGACTGCATTCCAAACTTCATTTCAGCATGTCCTCCTCAGTCAGGATCCAAGGAATAGGGTCACACTCACCAACTTCCTAAGGGACAGATTTTACAACAACTGTAACTTAATTCCTTTGCAATCAGTAATTTGCCAACCAAAGTTATTTGCACTAGGGCACGCCCTTCTTGGCCAGGTAATACAATAAAGGCACCAGAATACAATATTGTTTGGTAAACACAGAATTAGAAAAGAGTAAATACTGTCTTGCCCAAAGGATATTAGCATCACATAGATAGACAGATGGATAGATAGATAGACAGGTAGATAGAGGCCCTCCTTTCAGGATATCTGTCAGGTTAAAACTATCCCATCTTAGGGCCATACTGTCTAATTAAAAATCCTATTTTGATAGAATAACTAAGATTAAAAGCAGAAGGAAACAATAGACACATTATATACCTTGACCAATAAAGTATTTGGCAAACTGTCCCATTATAGTGTTCACATCAACCAGACAGAAGTTTGCACCAGATGATAGGATGACTAGGTAAACCAACACTGTGTGATTAACCGTGGTCATATTCTATTTGGCTCCATCCCATTCAATGTTTGTCTAAATGACAGACGCAAAGACATAAAAGCAGTGTCCCTCACAAACTGAGAAGTATAGCTCATAGTGCCTGACTAGATCAAGACTCAGAAATATCTGAACAGGTTGGATAGTAATATTAAAAAGAGGAAATTCCCTCAGGGTAATTTAGCACTTAAACCAATTTCACCAGACGTGGTGGTGCACGCCTGTAACCCCAGCACTCAGGAGGCTGAGGCAGGAGGATCACAACTTTGAGGCCAGCCTGGGGTACACAGCGAGACCCAGTCTCAAAAAATAATAACTAAATAAATTTCACCGAGTATAAAATGCAGAACCTTTCTCGACAACAGTGTAAATTTCAAGAGAAATGGAAAAAACAACAGAGAGGTGGGTTTTTACTGTCTATACTTCCTTGGGCTGCATGAATGGAACTATACTACCCAGGTAATGATTTAACTATACACGCTGTATCCAGCCCAGTGCCGCCATAGGACATTTTAAAGGAACATTAACGACCTCATGTGGGTCCAAAGAAGGGCAAGCAGAATGCTGAGAGGGATTGAAAGCATTCTCTGAAGGATGGTGGGGTGAGTGATTGAAGGAGCCAAGAAGGTATACGATAATTAGAGGGATATTTGCTTACTTGCTTGATACATTATTATAGAGGAGAGATTTTGGACTTTAGCTGGGTGCTGAAGGCGGAACTGGGTCCTACTTATGAGGAAGCTAGACCTTAGTTCACTATAAGTCATTGTTTAAAATAGTAAAAGATACCACCCCAAGAAGTGAAGAGCTCTCCAAAGACAAACGCTCTCCTTTCATGACTTACTCCCTGCCGGAAGGAGGCACACCAGTCCCTTGTCTGCAGCTCAGAGACCAGGGAGCCAACTTCCTAACAGAACTTTGTCAACCATCCAGTGCAGGTGGACCAAGTTCAGCTTGCTGGGGTTCCTGGTAGGACCTAAGACCCTAAGCCTTGGCACTATTCCTGATAATCATTTCCACAAACCCTGGTCAAAATAGGTGAAGCCATGGCTTTGCTGCTTGGTGCTCAAAAGCAAGCTGAAAAAGAAAAGCTTGCTTTTCATTCTACCCACAGTTTCTTAAGCTTGAGTCTTGTCTCTGAGCCCCAGACTCTTTAAGTAGGTCTCGAGGATCCTCCCCAAAAGTACAGCTCTCCGACCCACAGACATCAAACCGCTTCCAGCCTGATTCTGCCCTCTTGCTTGCTGTCAAAAGACCTGATGCCAGGCTTGCCCACTAATTTTAAAACAACAAAACGCTTTGCCATCAGCTCCTGAAGAGATGGACTTTAAGTCATTTCCTATATACTAGGCACTGAGGACACAAAAAATAAACAGCCCTTATCCCCAAAGAGCTCCCAATCTAGCGGAGAAGTCATCATCTCAGTACACTACTCATATGGGAAATTAGAATACAAAGTGCTACTAGAATACAGAGTGGGTCTGAGCAAGGACTTCCTTCCTGATGGGGCATGGAGAGGGCATCAGAGTGGACACCAGAGGCCAAGGCACTTGAGCTAGGTTTTGAAGGATGAGAAGGATTTATCCACTTGGAAAATGTAAAGGAGAGGAAGGCTTGGAAGATATTCCCTACCAATGGAAGAGCATGAAAAATCATGCTGAGTGCAGTGTGATTTGAGCATCCGGTGGCTGCCGCCAGCCTCTCTTCCACCTGCCCAGGCTCCGTGAGTCTGTTTAGTCACCAGATAGGAGCCATCGCTATCACAGCAAAGGCAATGCAGCAGGGAAGGAAAACACAGACCAAGATTCTTCAGTCCCCGTATTGACCAGCCTGCTCCCCAAATGAATTCTCAGAACGTTTGTTCTCAGATTATACCTGTGCAAGTTGAGTTCTAGCAATGGTTCCCCAGAGCCAATTTCCACAGTCTGACCCAAAAGAACCATGTTTATTCTGAGATTACATCCTTCCTATTTTGGTGGAATTAAAAATCTCTTTCTTTTATAAAATGATAGTGATGATAGATCATGTTTACATTTGTAATATTCTGGCCTAAAAATGTTAGTCCCCCAAATTTTCGAAAGGAAATGTTTCTATGTATGAATCCATGTCTCCACTGGGAGAGAACTTTGAGGTGCCTCCTAGCACAGAAGTTTCTAAGACTTGGGACCTCATCCTACACTCCTAGCCCCCTCTTCTCTAAGGGTCAGATCAAGAATCTACTGGGCAGCTCCCCTTCTCTGCAGCCATGACGACACTGTCTCGCAGCAACGTGCTGCATTTCCCAGGTGACTGCTATGGAGTAACATTGCCACGCGGGGGTTTCTGGTGAGTTTGGAAAGCCTCCTAGAGACACCCACAACATGCAAGAAATCGACTCTCAGCAAAGTGGTCTCTCTGAAGAGATGCCACACATGGTGAATCTCATGTGGTGCCCACGAGTACCAGTTATCTCAGATTTGGGTTGGAGCTTTCCTCTGATCCGCTCCTATTGTAAGATCCACCATAACACCCTCCCTCCTCATGGCTTTAGATCTTTGGCCTCCGATTCTCATACCATCTAGGGAATCATCCTCAACTTCTGCACTGCCTAAGTACCACAAGTGGTAGTCTCCATCCACTCTGTGTCCTAGTGAAGGGGCACGTACCCTCCTTGCCAGAGCTATGGCCCACAGGAAAGACTTAAGAACTTTCTGAGGAAGAAGTATGCACAAGTTCGAAGCTGACATGGCCCTTGCACTAGACTACCTTGTCTCTACACCCTTGTCCTCTCCTCTCACCTCCATTCTCCCCTTGAATTTCCTAATTTGGAGCATCTCACACTGCACCCTCTACATTTATGGTCCCTCTTTCCTCTATAGCAGCTAACATTGTGTATTTACCCACATGGAAATTCAACAAATAATTTGGTTCGATACAATAGATACCTATTTATTGAGTCCTTACAATATGCTAGCCACCAGGGATATAGAAATGAAAAGAGCCTGTCCCCTGATCTCAAGGAGACAAGGAGAAAAGCTACCTTCTACCTGGCTCTGACTCAACATTTCTCTCCATTTTCTACCCCTCTTTCCCCTCACAACCCCCAGTCCCATGGGTAATTAACAAGATGAGTAATAGATTCTCACCCAGAAGGTGTTTCTAGCAAGCTTGGAAAGTTTAGCAAAAGTAGCTGTGTATAGTTCCCATTCCCGTTGTTCCTTTGCACCTTTGACAGGCTCTGAGTCTTGGTAAATATAACTTTGAAACAGCAGAATTTCTTTGAGGAACACCTGGTGTAGAAGGAGGGACCTGGAGGACTCGGTAGCTGGGTCAGTATAGTCTGTTCCGGGTCTCAGACTTTCAGTAGTTATGAGGTTGTCTCTCCTTCCTTCTATATCTCTCCTTCAGCTTATCTGACTTTGTTATTTCCTTTAGGATGAAAATGAGACTTGGGAAGCTATGAAAGATATAGGCAAGGATAGAAGGGGCACCTTCCACCACAGCCATAAGAATGAGCTTCTGAGTGAACATGGGACCACCTTGATCTTGGGATCCTTTCACCTGGAGACCCTGCTTCTCTCCATCTGTGCCTTTCAAAATAGGATTTTCCTGGGCATCAGAATTTCTGCCTTGACAATCTCTAGAGGAATGATCCAGCCCACCCATGTCACCCAGTGTGCCATAATATCCTCACCCTTGACTGCCCTTAACTCACCCAAGGGACTACCAGCTCTTATAAACTCACCTTGGGTTTTGCCTGCCAAAGGAAGACATTAACCTTTCTTCCTCTCAGCCACCCTCTGGCATTTTTCTTATTTTTCACCAATATCATTAGACACAAACTCAAGTAGAATCAGAAGCCTCATCCCCCAAGGCTCTTTTCTCTCTGGACAAAAGCTACCTGAGCCTCTGCTACCACCCAGCATTTGTTTTGCTAAACTTCACAGTTCCCCTAACATCAATAATCTCAAGAGAGAGCAACAGAGAGGAAAGAAGAGCTGGGGTGGCACAGCAATCAGGAAAGGAGACTGCAGAGGGTGGCTGGGCTGACCCTCTCTCAGAGCTAAGAAACAGGAAGTACACTATTCCTGGACATGGTTGGCTCAAGTTCCTTGTTATTCTGCCATCCATTTCCTCAGACACTGTACCCCAACATCTCTAACAGGATTGAGACCCAGCAGAGAAACCTTGTAGAAAAAATGTTATAAATGGAGGAAGGCAACTGATCTTGATGTCTGTCCGCCTCTCTCTCTCTCTCTCTCTCTCTCTCTCTCTCTCTCTCTCTCTGCCCTTCTGACCTCCCCTTCCTTTCCTTCCCGCTCCAGTCACAGACTTGTTCCTCCTACACTGCTAGAACGACAGGGCTCATTTGGAAGGGTCTAACTATTCCCTTTCTTCTGATGCCTGATCCCAGCCTGTCCCACACTCTAGCCTTCTGCCTTTCACAGCCCTCTTTTCTGGACCACCCAGAAAAAGTGCAAGGGTTCCCATTCCCTCGGGGACATTACACCCCAAGAAGAGAGAAAAAGGCATCTGGCAGGGGCTATGCCTCCTGGTGCCCCTCTGTCTCTTCCGCATTTCCCAAGTAGACCAGAAACCAGGAGTAATGAGCCCCTGCCAAGTTCAGGGCTGCTTCTGTGCAGGCGAATGCTATTGCCAGGATGACAGGATTCATCTGAAATAGTTAAGTGAGCAGCTTTTCCTGAGGCCTGCGGGGCTCTAAGAATGCTATATCCATGGTGTGTGACTTGGCTGAACTGGTTTTGATGGACTACCAGAGCAACTCAAAGGGCTTGGTTGTTGTCTACCCCTCTGTCTGCTTTAACAACTCTCTCTTTCCCTCTTTCTCTTAGGACATGGTTTTCCCTCAGGAGATCTTGAAGAGCCCAGGAAGTGGGATGACAGAGGGGTTCGTCAGAACCCTATCGGTCCTTTGGGCTGAGGTGGCCGTGCAAGGCCCCACATATGGTATGGCGGCTCGATGATCCCCAGTACTTCCTACCACTGTATTGCTCTACCTGCCCGATTCTTCCTTGCCCTTGGACCACAGGAAGACCAGACACCCTTTCCAGAGCCCCACCAGCAGCTTCCTGGTGGGCCCTTATGCTTAGATCCTTCCGATACTTTCCTGGCCAACTCAAGAGGCCAACCAGGTCTGTTACAGCAGCCAAACATAGGCACCTTAGACTCCAGCCTGCTGAGGGCCGGTGGACCCGCCAGCCTGCGCTGTCACCCGCTCAGTATCACTGCTCTGCTCCAGCAGGGCCTTAAGGATTCCCTCTGTTCATCCTCAATGAAGCTGTCCCTTTCCTCACTACCTCCCCTCGCAGTTTCTTGACCTTGTTCACTCAATTGTCAGAGAAGAACCTGGGGATGGGAGGCAAGAGCTGGGAACTCTGGAGAACTAAGGACAGGGAGGGAATGAGATGCGGCTTCCCTTGGGATCAGGCAGACAGCAAGTGCTCCTCCTCGCTTGGCCTCCCCACACAGGTTACCCGTATGAAGAACACGATGCATCCCTTTAGTAAGTTACCCCAACCTGCCATCCCGACTCTCATCCCCTCAATTCTCAGTGACTTAAGGAGAAACTTCCTTGGCCTGGAGGTCCCCCACAGTGCTGTAACTGTAGGCCCTGCTAAGGGTCCAGGCTCCCCACCAGGACTCCTGCTAACCAGCCTGGCACACCAACACTGCCTCAGGACGTAAGCCTTTTCCTAGCCTTCTCCTCTCTGCTCCTCACCCCTTGGCGTGTCACTGGAGCTCTCCTCAGGCCAACTGACCCTCAGCAGCCACTCGCAGCCAAAGGTCTTAACTGCCCTGGAGTCAACTCAGGACTTGGGCTCCGCCCACCACATCCATCACCTGCTGCCATGGAAACACACCCTGAACCAAGGCCACACACCATAAGACTGCCACCATCCAAGAAGACCTCCTGAAGGACCACTAGTCCCTGAGCTGGCTAACTGTACCAGCCCCTGCCCACACCACACACGCCTCCTCCCACCTGCCTGCCTGCCTACCTCTAGCATTTGCCCAAGTTCATGATTTTATCCGTATATCATATTAGCATAAATAGCATATGCTTTTGAGTTTATTATTGAGTATGCTCATACTTTGAGGTTTATTTTGCATCATTAGGATCCAAACTTCTCTGCCAAGAAATGACCCTTTCCCTTGGAGAACAATTCCTGTCACAGGATTTGTCCTTTCAGTATTAGTTTTGTAAAGCTGTGACGACATGGGGAGGAATGCGGTCATGAGCCCTTAGAAGTCTTCAAAAAGGGCACAGAGACAGAAATGTGGGTCTGGGACCGCACTTTCTTTCCTTTGCTAATGGCCTGACTTCTTATCTGTCTTTCACAGTTAAAGCCTAACTCCTCACCTCTCCCCAGAAAGCCCCTACCCAATTAGAACTACAGAATAACAGAATTTTGAGCACAAACTAGGCTCAAAACTATACACACAGGCTAAATAGTGGACAAGTCCCCAAGACAAAGGGCCAGCAGGAGAACAAAGAAGCCAGGAGGTACAATGTATAGACATGAGCTTTATGGGCAGATTGAGGGAACCCCTTCCAACAACCCGAAAGGGCAAAGGAGAGACTAATTGGAGAAGACAAGCCCAGAGAGGGGAAAATCCACTCTGCGTGAGACCCAGACGAGAACAGGTTTGGAATCCAACAGAGCTAAACAGCTAATAGCAAAGCTTAGGGTAACAGGACATTGCCAATGAGTCAAAAACCCTCTGGCCCCCTCTCTTTCACGTTTTCTTCTCCAGGTTTCTTTTAATCTTTTGTTTTCTGTAAAAACACCTTTTGAACAATTGCAGTCCTGTCATAGGTTGCTGTGGTGAGAAGGGAGATACTCTGTGGCAGTAACAATGCTGGAGCACAGCTTTGCAAAGGCAAGTTTGCACCCTCCTCCCTGCCACAGCCCTAGCCACACTTCTAAGAGGAGAGATCACAGGAGAAGAGCGCAGAAATCAGGGAAGGGCAATCATCCAAAAATGCCATCTGAGGATGAGTAGGGGTTGCTTCCTACAAATCTTACAACACACTAAGTGGTATTCCTCCCATGCTTTGAGTGGTGGTTGCTGTTAGGTGCCGTTGAGTTGGTGTCTGACTCATAGTGACCCTATGTACAACAGGTGAAACACTACTGTCAGTGCTTCTCTACTATTTGTAGAGTTTTCAATGACTGATTGTTTTTTGGGAGTGGGTTGCTGGGTCCGTCTTCCAAGCCTACAGCACCTGGTGTCCCCAGGCGGTCTCCCACCCAAGTACGAACCAGGCCCGACCCTGCTTAGCTTCCAACCTCTGATGGGATCAGACACCACAGTGGTATGGCTGCAGGAAACCCTTGAGTAGGAAAAAGGAGTCATGTAAAACCTCACTCCTGAATCTTAAAAAGCATCAGATTCCAATTATACCCTGAGTCGGAGGACAAACTCAGGAGAACTCAGATGGAGATCAGGGGCCTCATCTCTTTCTCGTGACCTGTGGGCACATTCCATGATTTCTGAATTCAACTCCCTGAAAAGCCAGGCAACACAAATGGCTCTTCAGCCTTGCCCTGTCATCACTGCCCCGCAATTGTCTTCGCCTGTTCTGCCCAGCCCTGTCCACCTCCCCAAATGCTCCTCCCCATTCTCAACCAGACCATTTCAGATTTAAGAGATAAGGACTCCTCCCTCCTTCCTGCCTCCTATACTGCCTTTTGCCCTCCATATTTGCCTCTGTGGAAGGGAAGGGGACAGCCATTATGGTTTGCTCTGCCTTGTCTAGGAAGTAGAATCAGCTCGATGGGACTCCATCTTGCTTGCCCCTTTTGCCACAATCTGTTTATTTCCTATTCCGCAGTTCTGCCTCTGCCCCGGCCCCTCTCTGGCCTGCTCAATTCCTTCTTGGAGAGAAGAATACCCTTCCACTGTAGCATTAACTGGTTTGGGGGCCCTATCTAGTAGCTGTGTCCCTCTTACCCAGCCCTATTTTCCTCCCAGCCTCTCAGCTGCATCCTTGCTTGGTTTATCAGAGCCAGGCTGAGTCACTGACTATGGGCAAACCATCCAAGATCATCCTAAACTAGCATTCATTGAGAGCCAGTCGGCTGCTCATGCCCCATCTCAGTGCTGCTTCACACTCTCCACTCCAAAGCCAACAGCCCCAAACGTAATGCCATCAGCATTGCCTCAGTGCCCCAAGTGGGATGCCACTGTCCTGCCACATCCCAGCATGCCAAGTAGGAAGGCTCAGTCCACCACCATCCAGTGGCCTGTTTAGCCCTTGACCCATAGAGATGAGAAAGGAGAGCAGCTTCCAGAAGCTGACTTTCACAAGGACTCCACTCATCTCCTTCGCCCCACCCACATCTCAACCCCATGAGCAGGACCATCAGAAGTCACTTGTGAGCAGCAGTAAACTGGTGAAGGGTGTTTGTAAAGTGGAAATAAGTTAGGAAATGCAATGCTTTGGGGAAGCTTGGAAGGCTCTGGAAACGCTCTGCATTTTCTTTGGAAGTTAGAAGAACCATATTCAGTAGAAATGAAAATAGAAAAGATTTTTTGGAAACTTGGCAACTGTGTTAACTAGCTCATCTCAGGGCTGTATCTCCTTAGCTCTCTCTGTCCCGCCTCAGCCTCTGTTGTCACTGGTCTCCCATGTTGTGTCAGTCCTTCTCAACCTTGTCTCCGTCATCTTCCCTATGTCTCCTCCTCTCTTTCCATCTCTGGCCTACCTGATCTCTCCCTCTCCCCCATGCTTTCTCCCCAGACATCACAGACCAGAGTTCCTTAGCTTGGATAGGCTGGTCCAGGTGGCTGAGCACTTCAACTGTTGTTGAAAGAGAGCTTTTTGGTTCCCCATCCCTCAACAGATCCATATGAAGTAAAATTTTAAGACTCAAAACAATTCTTTGTTCTTTCAACATCACCTTCTCTTGGCTACCTCAGAGCTTCCCACTCTGCAGGTACTCCCAACAAATGCCTTGGATTCAATGTCCTGATAAAAGACAACAAACTACTGAGGGTAGGAAAGGCCAAGGGGACGGAGGTGCTGTGGGGAGTTTTACTTCAGCTCAGAACCATTATGCACTGTTCTATTCATCCTGCAGAGTATCCAAGAGCCTCACTTGATGTACACCCTCCACGCCAAGTGGAAACTGTTTTCTTTATCCCTAGGTCTCTCCATGAGCCACCAGAAAGCAGTGCTCCCGGAGTAAGTTAACACTTGAACCAGTAATCCATGGGAATTTCCAACACAGTCTTGACTCAGCATCATTTCCTTTTCCCAAACACAACTAGGTGGGCCTGTGCCCACATCCCCACCCCAGCAACTACAACAGCTGTTATGTATAAGGTGGCCCAGCTCATTCTGACCTATACCCTCTTCTTTCACTCTATTGCTACCAAGCCTTATTTAAGATAAGCTAGGGAAAGACACTCTCTTATTACTACTTCCCAACCTTTGGGTTCCCAGCTCCAGCTGTGCTCCTTAGTTCTTCCCTTTCTTTCCCCAACAGATTGGCTCCTACAATTCTCATAAGCCCAAGGAAAGACAAAGAAGGCAACTAGAACAGCCCATTTTCCTGGCTGTTTTACTTCATTCATTTCCCATTTTTCACTTGCACTACTAGGCAGGAGCAATACCTCTGCCACCCCTCCAAGAAGGAGCAGTAATAACAGCTAGCACTTACTGAGTGACAACTATATGCCAAGCACGTGTTTGTGCAGCCATTTCTGCAACTCCAGCTCTAAGCCCCTACACTTCTCTCTCTTTCCTTTGTCCTACTTTCCATTAACTCCCTATCTCATCTTTCTTCACCGCTGAATCCATCTTCTAAGAAAGAACCACAGTCCTTCTTTCAACGGCCACATCTTCTGTACCTACACCTTTCAAAGAAGGGCTGGGCCACCTCTATGCTTCAACCACCGTCACACATTGTAGGGACTCATCTCATAACATAAGCCTCTCTTTTCCAACCTAAGCCAGCTCTTATCAAGACGCCCTGGCAGAGAGGCCCCTTCCATGAACAAGAGCACTGCAACCACCAGCCTCTTATCTGCCTGTCTGTCCCCTGATCCCTGGGCCTTCCAAGTCCCAGCAGTGACCCCATGGCTCACCCAGATCCCGAATCTATTCAAGCCTCAGGAATGGCCCCAGCATTTCACATGATCTACAAAAGCTGCAATCAACGCCTCTCACTCCAGCCTACTGAGGGCTGCCTGAGTCTTCCATCCCCAATCTCACGCCACTTTCCCTCCCTCTTGCCCGTTCAATTTCCCGCCTTCTTAACAAAGCAAGGCTCCTTCTAGTAAGTGATTCCTTCAATGTAACACTATCATCTTGGAGAGTTCAGTTGTAATTTTAGACCCCCAAATGTGTTCCTTCTTTGGGAGAGAAAACTGCCTTTCACTATTCCCCAAGAAGACGCTGGGTTTTGACTATGAAAAAATAGCTGAACAGATATTCAAATAAATAAAAACCGTCACCCGGGTCTCGCGCGATAAAAGAACTAGCTGGTAACTGCCGTTGTGCTTCCAAGGCTCATCATTCATTCGGTTACTGAGCTGTCAATCATTTCCGCTGAGCCAATGAGCAGCACTGCCCTCACTAGAAACAGAAGCTGGGCCAGGCCAACGGTTAGGGGTTATTTAAAGCCAGAGGGGCTGGGCTCAAGGCTGCAGCTCTTGCCAATGTGCGTTGTGCTTAGTGGGCAGGTGGATGTGAAGAAGGGACAGTAGAGTCAGCCTAGAACACAAGCAGGTTAAGGACTTGGACAGGGAAAGGGAAAAGACTTAACACGCACTAGCTTCTGCCCCAACCCCCATAGTTCCCTTGCTGTGGGACCCTGGGCAGGTCTCTTCCTCATCCTGTGGCTCAGGTGAGAGTTGCTTCCCCATGATCTCAAAAAACCCCTTTCCCTGTTGCTATTTTGGAAGACACCATTTCTCAAGAAGGGAGAACCCAGCTTAACCACAGACTAGTGAATTGCCAGTATAACTCTCAGGATCTAGAGCCAGGAGGACACGCAACAGGAATAAAGCATGGTTGTGCTCTCGCCTAAGGGACAGCTTCGCAGGGGCATGGGGGATCACTTGCCAAAAGATCCTCGGAGTGCAGACTCAAGACAGGGAACGTTTTGATCCAATGTCTTCCCAAACAGGTTAACGGGCTAAAAACACAAATAGTAACGCTATAGATGAACCCCCTCCTAACCTCATTTAGGGGTTGCTGTGTTTCATTCCTCTAGTTTTCTGATAAAAGCTCATTTTGAAAAGTTCATTCTATTCTCCCCAAGTTGAACAGATATCTGTTCTCAAACCAAGAGCAGGGCCCCTGCCTTTGCAACTTTCTCCATGTTCTCCATACCAGCACCTCACCCCACCACCCTCACCCCACAACCATCACCCCATTCACTTGCCTCAGACACTGCCAGTGACTGGAGGGCTTTTCCCATAGATACCAGAGCACCGTCTTCTGCAGCCCACCGAGAAAGTAGACTAATTGGTTGGCAGCAAGAGGCGAATGTGGGCAGGTACAGTGGAACTCTTTCCACAGGTAGCCCTTTCCTCCTCTTCCCCATCTTCTCCTCCCCAGCCCTTCCTCCCTCTACACTTCCCAAATGTCGCACACACCACTCTAATTTCCCCTTTTCACTGCCTCCCTAGAAATTTCACTGCCTCCCTAGAAATTCAGAGGAGGGGCACAAGGATTCTTCAGAAAGGACCGTCCCTTGGCACTCGCTCTTCATTTTCTGCTCCACTGCGAAGCAGTGAGCGCCCAGAAGTTTGAGAGATTGCTTTTCAGCAAGAGGTCACCAAATCAGTGTAGAGGTATATTTTCAAACCATCCGTCTCTCCACCCCCTGCCTACATTTCCCCGCTTTTGTCTCCTTTTTCTCGCTTTTGCTCTCTGTTCTCCCTGTCTCTTTTCCTGTGTCTTCCTCACCGGTTGGAATTTTTTTCTTCCTTTTGTTTTCTCAGGCCAAACAAGAACCCGGAGGAGAGGCAGGGGTGGCAATGGTTCAAAGGAAGAGCTTTAGCCTGTGCCCCAGCCAGAGGCCCACCTGCCTCCTTTCAGGAAGGAATGTTGCCCCCTGCCTAGGTCTTCAAATGCTTTCTTAGGCACTTCCTGGGTACCAAGCTTATTCTCTGGATCTACGATAGCTTGATTGCCCCTCCCCCAGTGTAACCCAGCACCCCCAGTAATTAGACCCATTGCCTCCTGTCCAAATGGCAGGACCCTGCAGAAGCAAAACATAGTCACCTTAGACTCTGGCATACTGAGACCAGGCCCTGATCCTAATAGCCTGATCTGCCTGCCAATGTATTACTTAATAAAAATATTGTTAAAGAGCATTCATGTGTCTAAAGCTCTATATATTTTTTTTTTCAAAATTCAGCATTGAATCATATTCCCCCTTCTTTCTTTTCTTCTCCATTGAATCCTTTCTGGGACCACAATGTTAGGAGAGGCTGAAAAGGAAGGTTGTATTAGTATTGGTTACTATCATATAATACCTCCTATAAAGTAGGCAGGCTACTTTATAAGAAAAGAGGTTTATTTAGCTCATGGTTTTAGAGGCTGAAGCCCAAGAGCAGGTAGCTTCAGTGGTTTGGCCTGTGGGGAGGGCCTCATGGCAGATAGCATGGTGGCAGAAGTGTTTCTGAGAAAAGAGATCACCTTGCCAGGCTGGAGGCCAGGCAGCTGGGTGGGGCCAGGCTTGCTCTTTTTATAACACACCTCTGGTGAGAACTAACTCAGGTCCCACGGCAACTACCTTAACCCCTTCCAAGGACAGGGGCCCCAATGACCCAAGGACCTCCCACTAGACACCATCTTTTACAGGTCCCACCACCTCTCCCATAAGCACACTCATGGCCAAGTCTCTACCACGTAAGCCTTTGGAGAGCAAACCCCACCCAAACCATAGCAAAGGTAAAGCTGGAGAAAGGGTGACAAGTGTATCACAGAGTGACAATGAACTATGTATGCTACACTGGAGCAGGGTGTTTGGGAGTACAAGTGGTCCTGTTCCACCCAACTAAGAAAACGGTTGTTCAGTTGGTAGAGTGCTGCTCTGCACTCTCTGAGGCCCTGGGTTCAATCTCCAGCACCACAAAAATGGGAGAAGGACCTGGCAACCTACTCCTGAAACAATCCTGAAGCAATCAACCATTGAAAACCCTATGAATAGTAGAGAAGCACTGACAGACTGCCAGGCGCTGCACAGTTTCAGGGAGTGTTTTGTTCTATTATACATAGAGGTGCTATAAGTTGGACCCAACTCAATGGCACCTAAGAACAACAGCAAGAAAATGGTTTCCCTAGGCACAGGACACATGGACTCATTTGGTGAATGTTTCCCCTACTCTATCAAGACATTATTTAACAATGATTTACATGTAAGAAGATTCTTTGTATTATTTATAATAATAAGAACCCTAAAATAGTTACCATTTGTGTTGATTCATGTAGTGAACTCTTATGTAGCTATTAAAAATGCATTTAAAGGGCTTTTTTCATGATAGGGGGAAAAACTCATATTCCGAAACTCTGTGTGCAGTATGTTCAGAATCTTACAAAGCATCTATTTACTTAGGAATTTACCAGAAAGACACCAAAAATTCCAAAAGTTTTTTGTTGTTATTTTCTGTTTTTTACAATGAACCTTCTATAAGTAGGAAAAAAATTCCCAAATTGTAAAAATAGTTGATTCTTCCCTATTGAAAATGAAGGAAATGAACCTGACCAATTGATGTGGTTGTTAGGTGCCATAGAGGCGGATCTGACTCATAGTGACCCTATGTACAACAGAATGAAACACTTCCCAATTCTGTGCCAGGCACATGATCTTATTTATGTTGAAGCCATTGTTGCATACACTGTGTCAATCCATCTAGTTGAGGGTTTTCCTTTTTTTCACTGACCTGCCACTCTCCCAAACATGATGTCTTTCTCCAGGGATGGGTCTCTCCTGACTACATGTCCAAAATACATAAGACACAATCTAACCATCCTAGCTTCCAAGGAGCACTCTGGTTGCACTTCTTCTAGGACAGATCTGTTGGTTCTTTTGGCAGCCATGGTGTATTCAATATTCATCTCCACCACCATAATTCAAAAGCATCAATTCTTGTCCTGTCTGCCTTGTTCCGTGTCCCACTGGGGGAGACCTTAAGGCTGGCAGTCCCAGCACTGACAATTTGGGCCAATGGGCTTGGAAGGCCTTCGTGGGGATCACATCCTATGGTCCTGCGTGTTGTCAGGAAGACACGGGCAGATTCAGATTTACCTGGAGATCTACCTTGGAGGACAAGACTGTCTCACCCTTCCTTGCCTCATCCCCACTCGCTTGTCCCTTCTCTTACACCTTCTTTGTGTTGTCACAGCAAGCACTCTTCTGGGTGAGAGACCTGAGCTCACATCCTGACCCTAGCACCCCTAGGTAGGCAACTGGGCAGATCATCCAGTTTTATTGCACCTTAGCCATTCACCAGCAAGAGCCAGGGCAGAATCCCAAATTGATTATATGAAGCTCAGTCACACCCTGGGTCCCCTGCATTTGCTTTCCCCTCTTTCTGGAATGCTGTTCCCCCAGATCTTCATGCACGTAAGTCAGTCTTGTCTTTTGGGTCATAATTCAAATGGCAAGTTCCCCGCTTCAGGCCATCTTCATAACATTTTTCTTTTTTCTTTTTTTTTTTTTTTTTTTTTTTTTTTTTTTTTTTTTTTTTTTTTTTTTTTTTTTTTTTTGCTAAGCACTGATCCCTAAATAAATTACATATGTGCCTGCCTGCTTATTGTCCCCTAGAAATTAAATTCTTTGGGAGCAGTGATCTTGTATCTCAAGCACCATTGCCTAAAATGCTGCCTGTCGCTAATTAAATGAGTCAGGCAGGGGGTGATATATTTTTCACCATGTTTTCTTAGTTACTCTTCCTGAGAAGCTCGTGTGATCTTCGTGTGAGGGAAAGGTTGAGAACAGAGAGGTGAAGTATAATGAGTAAGTGGCAGAGCCAGAATTAGAGCTAATTCCAGAGCACTTTCCACTTCGCTACCCTTCCCTCCCATGCAGCCGGCATGAGGCCTGTTTCAGAGAGAGAAGGCTGGGACAGTTCAAGGGCAGGAGCGCAGGCACATCAAGAACCAGTCTCCAGCCGGGCGCCGTGGTGCACACCTGTAATCCCAGCGGCTTGGGAGGCGGAGGCAGGAGGATCATAAGTTCAAGACCAAAGGCAGTCTGTATAATTTAGTGAGACCTTGTCTCAAAAAGTAAAAAAAAAAAAAAAAAAATGGGCTGGGGGTGCAGCTCAGTAGTCCAGTATTTGCAGAGCATGCAAGTGCGAGGCCCTGGGTTCAAACCTCAGTACCGCCAAAAAAAAAAAAAAGAACCAGTCCCCAAGCAAGCACAGTGGCACATGCCCACCTGTAATCCCAGCAATTCAGGAGGTGGAGGCAGGAGGATCATAAGTTCGAGGCTAGAGGCAGCCTGTGCAATTTAGTGAGAGGCTACCTCAGGATGAAAAACGGGAGGCTGGGGGAGTGGCCCAGTGGTAGAGCACTTGCAAAGTATGTGTGAGGCCCTAGGTTCAACCTCCAAGTACCACCAAGAGAAAAGAAAAGAAAGAAAAGAAAAGAAAAGAGAAAGAGAAAGAGAAAGAAAAGGAAAGGAAAGGAAAAGAAAAAAGAAAAGCCAGGTGCCGTGGCATAGGCCTGTAATCCCAACAGTTTGGGAGGCAGAGGCAGGAGGATCGCAAGTTTCAGACCAGATGCAGTCTGTGTAATTTAGCAAGACCCTGTCTCAAAAAGTAAAAAAAAAAAAAAAAAAAAAAAAAAAGAAAGAAAGAAAAGAAAAAGGTCTCCAGTCCAGAAGATTCCAAAGATTAAAAAGTCCAAAAAGGGTATGGTCATGGGAAAGAGAGGGAGCAATGGATGGAAATAGCTGGAGGGATTGGTTGCACTTCAGGATCTTGAGACCATTTTATAAGTTTCTGAGCAACACAGTGTCTTTTATTCATTCCATAAATAGAAGTTAAACACCTCCTGTGGGCTTTAAGTGATTCAGAACGTCCCTGGCATGCGCAGTCTCCATCCTTAAGTGAACGCCTACTGTGTGCTGTAGGTGGCTCAGGACTCATGGAGGCTGCCGGTCTTGTCCTCATCCCCGGGGTGTCTGGGGCACTGCATGTAGCCACGCGGGGTCTGGGTGTCAGGGGTTACCTGCCCTGAGCAGAGACAGATGGGGGATTTCAGTCATCATTAAGGTTTATTGACCAGCACGGCTGGAATTTCCCAGAGAGAGGAATTAATCTCGCTGCCGACTGAGAGCGGACATCCTGCTGGGAGTAGTTACATAAATTCGGTTGCTCAAATTAATTAGGATTGTGATTCATTTGTTTAATGAGGAAGAATCTGATGGTGGCGAGTGGAAAGCCATCCCGGCCTTTCCAAGTTCAGCTGATCCCGGGGACAATGAGGCAAGAGGGAGGACTGGGCGGCTGAAGCAGGGCGATGACATGGATGGAAGAACTGGCCAATCGCTAAGGGGAATAAACGGAGGCAGGCAGAGACAGCCAGTCAGAATTCGGTGCTATTTTAGAAGCAAGGCTGAGGCTCTGGAGTCTGTCTGGCTCCGAGGATGGAAGGATTTCTCAGCTTTGACCCCAGGCTTCCATCCTCCTCTGTTTCCTAGCTGGGGAGGAACGTTGTGAACCCCTGAAAGCACCTCATCAGCATTGCCAGGACCCATCACCCATTTCCTCCTCTCCCCCAAATGCCATATTTTATTACTTGCAGGAAGAAGTGTTCTTTCAATAATGCAGACGATCTCCAAGAGGCAGGTAGAGTTACTCTGCTCTTACTCCTACCACGACTTACAAAAAGATCCCTCCTTTTTATCCAGAATGCCCCAACTCCCCATTGAAGGGAAACCCCAAACCCTACCAGCAGCACCTCCACTTATTTGTGAGGCCTGGTCTTAGCTTGCTATAAGACTTGGCTCTCGGCTGTAGTTATACAGGGAGAAGCCTGGGTGGTGAAGGGACAAGGGTGGCTGAGGTGGAGATGGAAAGAAGCAGAAACACTGCACAACTCCAGCGGCAATGATAAATCTTATAGTCTGTGTGGATAATGCCCTTTGGGATAGAACAAAAAGATGCTTCCTGAAAATGTGCTTCCTGGCGGCCCTGGAGAAAAGGGGTCTGAGGAAGAGTCTGAAGGATTCATTAATGAGCTGGACTCCAGGGAAGAGGTAAAGGGAATAATGTAGCATTTAGGACATTATTGATTCATGCCAACATCTGCAGAAATCCCCAAGGAGCCTTATTTTGTTGTTGTTGTTGTTTTCCAAGCACCCCATCTCTCATTGGGAATGACCGGAATGGCACAACGTGGCTAGCAAACCAGAGCTGGGCGCAACAGGGCTTTTCATAAAGCAAGAACGTTCCAAGGACAAAGGTTGGGCCGACTTCCCACACGAGGCCTAACAGCTTCTCCTGAAGCTCCATCAGCTATGCCTCACGGAAAAGAAGTAGTGCTGGCCAGGCTCGATGGGGCACACTTGCAATCCCAGCACTCAGGAGGTGGAGAGAGAGGACATAGGTTCAAGGCCGATCTACGTAGTGAGGCCCAGGCCAGCCTGAGCCACATAGTGAGACCCTGCCTCAAGAGAAAAAAAAAGCAACAAAAAAAGAAAAAAGAAAACCAACCACAAACACCAAGGGTGCGAGTCAGCCAGTGCCTGGCACCTGCCCCCTCATGGATGTAGATGATTTCAGGGGCGGGAGAGGCCTCCGAGGCCCATCTGTCAATGTCCCAGCAGCAAACAGAACTAACTCTGCTCAGAACAGTTCCGCTGGAGAGCCTAATGAGGAGGCGCTGTTTACAGAGGGCCAGGCAGGATGAAAGACAGCGAGGCCCGTGCTGGGAGCCCTGGGGACTGCAGAGTGCCCAGAGCCACTGCTAGGCCTGAAGCCTGGGAAAAGCTGAGGCCGCGGCCAGGGCTGCATAGCAGGCCCCGTGGCCAAGCAGAGGGGCATCAAAGCAGAGAGGAATCGGGTAAAGAATACCCCACCCTCTCTCTCTTGCTCTCCCATCCCGCTGGTGTCTCCCCTTGGCCAACCCACACTGGGGCCAAGTGACATGAGACTCCCTGGGGTCCCATGCTAAAGGGCTCAGCTTTCTGTAAAGGAGGGGAGGCCCTAACCTCACCAAGACAGCTGGAAAACAACCGGCTGATCGATCTCCATTCCCCCCACCCCATTGTTTGCCCAGAAGCCTCAGCATGGAGGCCACTTGCCGAGGGCTGTGGAGCAAGTTAGGATGAGGTCTAAGCCCTTCTTCCTTGGGATGAAGATTGCTCACATCCTGGGCCTGCACAGAGGCAGTCCGGTAGGAACGGCCCTTCAGCCTGGAGCCACAGCCACAGATGGAAATTAACCAGGGGAAGGCAGCAGCGCAAGGCAGCAGCAGGAGCCTTGGAGGCTGGGCATCCAAGGGCTGGCCATGATCATGCCATGTCTGGAAGGAAGTCCACACTTGCTTCCTTGTCTCTCTGTAATCCAATGCCCCCAGACCTCTGTTTCCTCTCTTGAGTCTCTGCAGAGATGGGGACAAGAACCTAGACCTGGCGTTGGAAGGACAAGAGGAGGAGACTCTGCCTTCCTGATTGCCAGCCCTGCTCATCGATTCCCTAGAGCTGCTCACTGACCCAGCACAAGATGGTTTAATTGAAGTCATTACAATAAATGGTGCAGAAAAGCAACACCCTTTGCCTGCCAGGAGGCTCCAAGAAATAGGAGAGGGGGCCAGGAAACCCAGTGGCAGCAACTGCAGGTAGATGACAGCTGATAGAAAGGAGATGAGGCTGAGAAGTTCAAATATGTGGGTTCAAATATGTGGCCTTAGTTCAGTCCCTTTACCTTCCTGTGGTCCAAGACAATGGGAATATTGCTGCCTGTGTTAGTCAGCTGGTACCTCACCGTGGCAGAGAAACCAACCAAAGCAAAGTTATGGGAGAAGAGATATTTATTGGAAGGTCACAGAGGATCCATTCATAATGCTGGTGGGGCAGGCACGGCAGAGGCAGGCAGCAGGGCCTGTGTCTGACAGCCTCACGGCATGGTGGGGCAGGAGCAGAGAGAGCAACCAGGGTCTCCGGTCTGGATAGAGACCTCCAAAGGTCTTCCCCCAGTGACTCACTTCCCCAGAGCTAGAGCCCACCTCCCAAAGTTTCCATGTTGTTGTTAGGTGCCCTCGAGTCCATATCCAGCTCATAGAGACCCTACATACAACAGGAGAAACACTATTGTCAGTGCTTCTGTGCTGTTCATAGAGTTTTCAACGGCGGATTGAATTTTGGGAGTGGGTTGCCGGGTCAGTCTCCCAAGCCTACAGCACTTGGTATTCCTAGGTGGTCTCCCATCCAAGTACTAACCAGGCCCCACCCTGCTTAGCTTCCGAGATCAGGAGATCTGACCAGATCGGGAGATCTGATGGGATCGGACGCCACAGGGCTACGGCTGCAGGAGGGCCAAATGTTAAGGCACATGGCTTTTGAGGGACATTTTATTTCCAAATCATAACTGCCTGTCCTCACATCCCTACATGCCCCTGGGCACCCCCTTGCGTCTCCTGCTCCATGGCCCACTGCCTCCCCCATCTCCCTTTCACACCTCAGTCTCTCGAATGGGTTCCAGGTCCCTCCCACACAACTCCTTGTACTCTACTCCCACAGGTCCCTTCTCCTGAAACTCCCTTCACGCACCTTCCCCAGGTGATTCCCCCTCATTCCCAGAGTGGGGCCTCCTCCTCATTCAAGATTCAGATTGAGTCACCTCCTCCAGGAGGACTTACCATACCCAGCCTCCCTCCCTTGAATGCTTCTAGCGCTTTCCCACCCTGACATCCATCCGGGCATTCAGTACTCACTCTCAGGCATAGCAATCTCCTTCTCTCCTCGTGGCTCAGCTTGTTACATAGACACAAAGCAGAGATTGTATTTTCTCTTTCTCACCTTTGCATGTCTAACACCTGCCTAATGGTGATAGAGTTGGGAGCGGGGAGCAGCAGGAGGGAGCAAGGGGCAGAGATTCAGAGCCCGCAAGTAAGTACAGCCAGCCACAGCAGGCTCTGGTAAATGACAACTCCCAAACAGCCCTGAGCTCCCTTCCAGTTAATCAGGATGATGCATCCATCATATGTGTGTGTGTGTTTAGCATGGGACAGAAGCTCATCTGTGCCAGGCCCAGCTGGCTCTCTGCTCAGCTTCATAAACTTGTATTTGATTCAGCAGCAGAGGACAAAGGATCCATGTTGTGAAATCATAAAATTTTAGCATCAAAAGAAATCTTATCATGTAGCAAAAGTGACATTGCTGTACCTCCAAGGCTAAGTCATAAGAAGCCTTACAGCTTCCAAATGGATCTGGCTCGGGACCCAGATGCTGTAGTGTGAGAAGCCAAGGCCATATGAAGAAGCTATGTCTAGGTACTTCAACTGACAGTATCAGCTGCCAGCCACCTCTGCCCAAGAGGGAGCCATCTTGGACATCCAGCCCGGTCGAGCCTTCGGATGACTCCTGGCCCAGCCACGATCAGAAGCAACTACAGGAGAGCTTTCAAGAAAGAACCTCTAAGTTGACCCTCGTCAACCTGTGGAACTGTAAGGGATAATAATAAATTCTTGTTTTACACTGCAGATAAAAGTTTTATAGAAATCCATTTTACTGGTGAGAAGTTGAAGCTCAGAAATGCTCTGTGACCTCAGGTCACAGAGTGAGTTAGAGGAAAAGCCGAGTGCATTTCACTGTAACCACCCCTCCCCACCACCAAAGATGGTGGAGAAGTGAGCTCTGTGGGGCAGACGTGGAGGGGAAGGGGACAGGGAGCTGAGTGTTGTAGAAAGCATCCCAAATTCATTCTAAGAAGGCAAATTAATTCTGTTTAAGAAGGAAGCTATTCTTTAAATATATATGATTTTTTTTCTTTTCAAAGAGCATCTCTGCCTCCTTAGAGTTTACAGAGTTAATTGTTCTTATTTCAGCCTCAGGTTGGTTGCATTTTTCCTTTCCCTTTGAGATAATTAGCCATGAGCTTACCTGAGTACATTTTTCATGTCAAGAAGACAATGGCTTCAAAGGAAGGCAAAGGACAGACCCCCAGGAGGCCCCAAAAAGAAGGCCAACTGACAAAGCAAAACCTCCTAGGGAAACAGTCACATTTCTTGAATGATCTGTCATCAAAAATGCATGCACAGGCAGGCGGGCTACCGACAGAGACAGAGCAAGCATTGCCAAGCCACCCACTGCACCCAGCAGTGCTCACAGAACCTTGATCTGAAACCAACTTGGGTCCAGGGCAAAAGCAGATGCCCTTTTCCAAACTCACTGCCGTGGATGTGGCTAAACTGCGGATCCAAAGGCAAGTCCTAGATTTGGCTTTTTTTTTTTTTCCCAGCCCCCTAAATTTAAGCAACATGAATTTTTCAAAGGCTCATCCTGCTCAGTATACTGCAATGGGAGATTCAGGGAGGCAGCATGTTAGTGTAAGGTTGGACCCACGCCATCCTGGCTGTCATTTGTACCTTTAGTGGATGTGAAAAGGTATTGGCTTCACAAGGGGACAGTCCTCAGTCTGCATCCCAGGTGCCCTGGCTATTGGTTATGGAGCAAGCTGTGAGAAGCTACGATTTTCTAGACATGCCCCATTTACTTCTTCTTGTGTTGAATCCTGCCAGGAGCCCTGTGAGGGAAGTAGTATTACCTCATTTTAAGGATAAAGAAGCTGGGCGTGGTCACGCAATGCATCAATCTCAGCAACTCCGGAGGCGGAAGTAGGAGGATCGCAAATTCAAGGCCAGAGGCAGCCTGTGTAACTTAGTGGGACCCTGTCTCAAAATTGTTGTTGTTGTTGTTGTTAGGCGCCATGGAGTCAGTGTCCGACTCATAGCAACCCTACGTGGAACAGGTGAAACACTATTGTCAGTGCTTCTCTGCTATTCATAGGGTTTTCAATGGTGGATTGATTTTTGGGAGTGGGTTGCCGTGTCCTTCTCAAGCTTACAGTATCTGGTGTTCCCAGACGGTCTCCCATCCAAGTACTAACCAGGCCTGATCCTGCTTAGCTTCCGAATTCTGACCGGATCGTATGTCACAGTGGTATGGCTGCAGGCTTATCTCAAAATACAAAGTAAAAAAATGGGCTGTGGGTACAGCTCAGGAGTTGAATGTTTGTAAAAATCATGTGTAAGGCCCAGGGTTCAACTCCCCAGTACTGGAGGGAAATAAAAAAGAGAGAGAGAGGATAAGGAAATTAAGTCTCAAAAAGGAACATACATTCCAAATAGCAGAGCTTGGATTCAAACCTAAGCTTGCCCAATCCCAAAGACCTGCTCTTTCCTAGGTGCTGATTCTATCAGTGACATACTGCCACAATAATGCTCTGATAAAATACCCATCAAACCCCAGGGGACCACAAGTGTGAGCATTTCTTGTTCATGCATCTGGAATGGTTGGCTGGGTAGTTTGCTGTTCATGGCTGGAGTCACTAACTGCTTAGGGTGTTGTTGGTCGACTGACCCAGGCAGACCTCAGCCAGGACAAGCGAGGTGACTCAGCTCTGCTGGATGTGTCGCTCATCCTCCATCAAGACAGCCCGGGCAAGTTCTTATGGCAATGGCAGGGGTACAAGAAAAGAAGGCAAACGCAACTGAGTACATGTGTGTTATTCAAGCTTTTGCATCCGTCACATTTCCCATTGGCCAAAGCAAATGATCTCACCAAGCACAAAGTCAGAGATAGAAGTCATTGTAGACAAAGGGAAAAAGATGTGAGTATAGGGCTAGGGGTGTGGCTCAGTGGCAGAGCACTTGCCTCACATGTACAAGGCCCTGGGTTCAATCCCTAGCACAGTAGAAGATAAATAAAAATTAAAAAGTGTGGGTATGAGGAAGGATAAAGATTTAGGACCATTTTTGCCATCTACTGCATGACCTTGGACAAGTTACAGTCCCCTCTCAGAACCTCTGTTCCTGCATTGCTTAAACATGGTGATATCAATTTTGTAAGGTGGCTGAAGTCATTAAACAAGCCCTGTGAAACACGTACAAAGTCAAGAGTATTCTTTCTGCCGATGTATTTCAAGCACACAAGGCTGGGAGTGTCTGGACACATTCATAGAGACACATGAAAAACTCAGTGCCTATTTCTAGGGTCCAGAAGATTTTATACAAGTCTCAGACGGGAGGCAGCCCAATCACTGGGAAGATAAATAAGAACCACAGAAAGAGAATAAATCAAGGAAAACAATAAGTACATGATGTAATGAAAGTTACTGTTGAAGAACCTATCAAGGAGAGAATGAGTCAGCAGCAAGTTTAAGCGATGAATCAGGCACAATGTCATGTTTCTAGAATTCTTGGCTATTTCAAGAAAGCTTGATGTCCCAGTTAAAAGAGCACCTTGAGCCTGCAGCAGCAACATGTGGAAGGGAGCTCTTTCGGTTCCAATGCCACATAGCTGCCCCTACTGGCCATGGGTGCAGCCCCTAGGGCTGAGCATGGGGTCCCTACTCCATAAAACTTCTCAAGGGAGGGGCAGGTAACCACAGCAATCCTCACATGTATCAAGGGAATTTTTTTTTATTTTTATTGGATTTGAAACATCATTTTTAGGGTATAATGCAACTGAAAATATGAGCAGCATAAACATATATAAGCCTTTAGCTGTACCACTGTGGTGTCCGATCCTGTCAGATCTCTGAACTAAAGCAGGGTTGGGCCTGGTTAGTACTTGGATGGGAGACTGCCCGGGAATATTGGGTGCTGTAGGCTTGGAAGAAGGACCCGACAACCCATTCCAAAAAAAAAAACAGCCATTGAAAACCCTATGAATAGCAGAGAAGCACTAGCAATACTGTAGGGTCCCTATGAGTCAGACATCAACTCAACAGCACCTGCCAACAAAACATATAAACCAGAAAACATATCCAAACCACATGTTCTATGTCAAGTCAGGTAAGATTTTGAGGAAAAATCAGAAGTGCTCACAAGATGAAAAACATTGACAAACAGGTTGTCATTGTTGTTAGGTGCCATCGAGTTGTGTCTGACCCATAGCGACCCTCACAGGGTTTTCAATGGCTGATTGTTTGGGGATTGCCTTGGGAATGGATTTCCATGTCCTTCTTCCATTTTTATGGTGCTGGGAACAGAACCTGGTACCTCAAAAACTGCAGAGCAGCGCTCTACCAATTGAGCTAAATCCTAGCCCCAACAAACAGTTAGAGCAAAATATATTCCTTAAAAGTAACAAGCCTAAATGATGAACTTCTAGAAAGTTTAGAGACTATGTTGGCGTACACCCATACTATCCTGGCATCGGATCTCCTCTGATCTCAGGAGCTAAGCAGGGCCGGGCCTGGTTAGTACTTGGATGGAAGACCACCTGGGAACACCAGGTGCTGTAGGCTTGGGAGAAGGACCCAGCAGCCCACTCCCAAAACAATCAGCCATCCAAAACCCTATGAATAGCAAAGAAGCACTAACAACTGTACGGGCACAGCACAGTGTTGGAGAGTATTTCTTTCTGTTGTACATAGGGTCAGTATGAGTCAGACTCTACTTGACGGCACCTAACAACATCATGTTGGCTCAAGATTGCAGTGAGCCTGATCCACTGTGTGCAAAGGTTGGTCAGGCAGTGTCTTGGGACTCAAAGAAGAGCAGATGAGAGAACAAATGTCCAAAAGTGCCAAGGTCCCATATGTACAGATCAGCCAGAGATTCCTGCTGCCCAGTGTCTTTCTACCTAGCTTTGAGATGTAATTGACAAATAGAAATTGCATATTCTTAAAGTGGGCTGGGATTTAGCTCAGTTGGTAGAGCGCTGCGCTGCAGTCTCTGAGGTCCCGAGTTCAACTCCCAGCACCACAAAAATGGGAGAAGGACCTGGCAATCCACTCCCAAGGCAATCCCGAAACAGCCATTGAAAACCCTATGAGGGTCACTATGAGTTGGATACCGACTCGACAGCACCTAACAACAACAACAATACTTAAAGTGGACAATGTGATATTTTCTTATGTGTACACATTGTGAAATGTTTACCACAATCAAGATTAACATATCTAAGACCTTGCATACTTTTTAAAATGAGAACAATTACAATTTGCACTTAGGCATTTCAAGTACAAGCGCGATATTGTTAACCAAAGTCACCACGCTGAACATTATAGCTCCAGACCTTATTCATCCAGCATAACTGAAACTTTGTACCCTTGGCCAACATCTCCCCATTCCCTACCCCCAATCCTGGCCCCTAAGACCCACCATTCCATCCTCTGCTTCTAAGAGTTTGACATTTTTAGACTCTACATATAGTATAAGTGAGATCATGCAGCATTTGTTCAAGATCTTAAATTATTTTTGCAAAGGAACTCTGTGAAATATGCCATTTGATTGTTCAAACAAGGCTGTGAATTCAGCACAGAACAACATTAATCACTCTACCTGACAGATGAGGAACCTGAGGCTTACATGACCCTCTAGTGAGTAGCAAGGCTAGTGTTAGAAGGCAGGCCCCCTAGGTACTTTTCCAAACAGAGAACCATAACCCAACTATTCGTAAGTGCATTCAGCCTTTTTCAGTTTCTGTAAGAAATAACACTGAACATTTATTGAGCCCTTATCTTGTGTTATGGTTTACTTGGGTCCCCCAAAGTTCAAGTATTAAAAACATAAATCCCCAAATTCATGTTACTGGTATCTGTAGGTGGGGACTTTAGAAGATCATTAGGATTAGACAAGGTCGTGAGTGCGGGGTCTCCATGATGGCATTGTTATTGTTGTTGTAAGGTGCCATCGAGTTGAGTCCGATCCTATCTACAACAGATGACACTCTACCTGACACTGTGCCACGCCCCACACTATTGTCAGTGCTTCTCTGCTATTCATAGGGTTTCCAATGGGTGATTATTTCAGAAGTGTGCTGCCAGGTGCTTATCCCAAGCCTGGTATTCCCAGGTGGTCTCCCATCCAAGTACTAACCAGGCCTGACCCTGCTTCGCTTCTGAGATCTGACGAGATAGGAAGCCAGGGTGGTACAGTTGTAAGCATGACGGCGTTAGTACCTTTATTATAGGAGGAAGAGAGACCTGAGCTGGAACGTATGTTCTGTCTCATCATGTGAAACCCTCTGCCACGTTATAATGCAGTAAGAAGGTCCACACTAGATGCCAAGTGATTGCTGGTACCTTGAGAAACAAATGTCTTTTCTTTATAAATTACCCAGCCTGTGGTATGCAATTACAGCAACAGAAAATGAAGACATCTTGTAAGCATGACAGCTCATTTAATCCTCACCACAAACTGAGAGATCAGGATATGAATGGCTCCTTCCACTCTATAGGTAAGGGAAAAATGGAGCTCAGGGATTTAAGCTACCTGCTCAAGGTCACATGACCTGCAAATGGTGAGCCAGGATTCATACTCAGGTCTAAGTGCCTCCCCACATGCCAAGTTCTACTCCAATGTTCAGGATAAACTTGCCCCCACACATCTATGCTCTTCCAAACCTGACCTGTATTTTGCACTTCATTTTGCTGCCCTGCTGCCTCAGACACAAGTCAAGGCAGAGGGGTGAATGATGTTGGCTCAGGAGAGCTGAGCTGTGACCCTGAGCTGCTGACAGAATGTCTGATATTTATAGCAACCTAGAGTCAAGTACCTGGGAAAGTGTGTTCTGGATTGTTGCAGATGTCCTCAGGGGGAAAGAAAACATCTCTATGAAAAATTGTGTAGGATGCTTAACTGATGGAACCTCAAACATGAAAGGATAATCCACTGGGCCTGCATTCCAGCTAAAATAATAATAAAAGGATAGCCCAGCCAGCCTCTGTGGACAGCATTCTTCACATGCTTCCGATCTAGCCATAGGAGAGGCCTCATCACCACATGAATTTATAAATTATCACTCCACACTTGAACTATTTCGTTTATGCATTTATTTGTTGATTTAGATCTGCCCCATGACACTAAGGATTCGAGGCTGATGGTTTAATTGTGAAGACTGTGATAAATGGATTATATTAGTGGCCAATTTTTTTTTATGCCTCCTCATCTCCTTGCCCTTGGGTAGTGGCCTCCTTCACTGACTCTGGGCTTGGCCCTGTGACTTGCTTTGGCCAATGCAACAGCAGCAAACTCTAGGCAAGCACAACTTGAAAAAGCATACAGAGGAGAGTCAAGTTGTCTCAGTCAAGACCACCTGAGACCAGTCAGCCTCTGGGCCACCTACCAGAGACCACAGAGCCCAAATGGGGACAGGAGGTCCTGGCTTGGATCAGGAGAACTAACCATAGACCTTTAGGAAGTAGTAGGTTATTGTTTAAAGCTAATGGGCTTGGGGAGTTGTTTGTTACACACCAATAACTTACTGATACAAAGACTTACATTCTAAAGAAACATTTAATCAACAAGCATGTATTGAGTGTCCATGATAAGTCCTATTATAGGTTCCAAGTAATAATAAAAGTCATATTAAGATGTGATCCCCCTACTCGGAGCATCATATTTACAGATATTCCTTGACTTACAATAGGTTTATAACCAGATAACCCCACCATAATCTGAAAATATCTTGTCAAAAATGCATTTAATATACCTAACCTGTATACTTTCACCATATTTCTTCAATTTATATGCTGAGCAAATAATCTGAGAAGCTGGACTTTATAAGGAAGAATATGGCATCAGGAGTGTAGGAAGGCTCTTTAACAACCTGCGTTATGCAGGTGACACAACTCTGCTTGCTGAAAGTGAAGAGGATTTAAACCATTTACTGAAGAAGATCAAAGATCACAGCCTTCAATATGGGTTGCGACTAAACATCTACAAAACAAAAATCCTTACAACTGGGTCAGTATGCAACTTCACAATAAATGGAGAAAAGATTGAGGTTGTCCAAGATTTTGCTTTGCTTGGCTCTATAATCAACACCCGTGGAATCAGTAGTCAAGAAATCAAAAGACACAGTGCTCTAGGAAAAGCTGTGGCAAAAGATCTCTTTAGAGTATTGAAAAGTAAAGATGTCACATTGAAGACGAAGGTGCGTCTGACTCATGCCATGGTATTTTCAGTCGCATCATATGGTTGTGAAAGCTGGACATTGAGCAAGGGAGACAGGAAAAGAATTGACACTTTTGAATTATGGTGCTGGAGACGTCTATTGAATATACCAAAAGAACCAACATATCTGTCCTAGAAGAAGTGCAACCAGAGTGCTCCTTGGAAGCAAGGATGGCTAGACTACATCTTACATATTTCGGACATCAATCCCTGGAGAAAGACATCATGTTTGGGAGAGTGGCAGGTCAATGAAAAAAAAGGAAAACCCTCCACCAGATGGATTGACACAGTGTCTGCAACAGTGGGCTTAAATGAAAATAAGATTGTGTGCCTGGCACAGAATCGAGAAGGGTTTCCATCTGCTGTACATAGGGTTTCTATGAGTCGGACTTGATTTGACGGCACCTAGCAACAACAACAACAACCTGCCAAATATCATAGTTTAGCCTAAAATGTGCTCAGAACACATATTAGTCTACAGTTGGGCAAGATCATCTAACAGCCTATTTTATAATAGTATTGAGTTTCACATATAATTTATTAAATACCATACCAAAAAGGAAAAAGAGAATGGTTGGATATGCATACTTTTACATCCTTATAAAGTTGAAAAATCATTAGGTCAAACTATCACAATTCTCTACTTGTGGCAGGACAAGGTAAAACAAACCAGCAAGATCTAATTATACCATGTGGAAATGATTTATATCCTACTCACTCTACAAAGCTATGCTCAAACATCCCCTTCGTCTTGAAACCTTTCCCTCTCCCATCTCCTCACCAAGCTGAAATGTTAACCACCGCCTCACTTGGGATACTTCAGGCCTTTGGTTAAAGCTCTCCCATAATTCTATACATGTTATGTTTGGGGTTTCACTTGCATGAAAATATGTCTGTCTCTTCCACTGATTGTAAAACTGCTTATTTATATTCTTGCTTATCGTTATATAGCCCTCTAACATCTGGCATAATGACTTGCAGAAATATGAACAATCTTGAAAAATGTTTGTTGAATGTTGTAAGAGTTTAGCATGGGGGAAAATTCAGAGAGAAGTATGGTGGTCAAGGAGGATCCAGAAAGGAAGGAGGTGGAAAGGTTCTCAATGGGGACCACAGTCAATATCTCACAGAATCCATGGGCAGAATTGAGCTGGCCCTGAACTTGGATGAAGGAAACCTGACATCTTTATATTCACAAATCTCTATTTAAAACACACATTTCCTTCTATTATAAATGTAGGCCATAAACTACAGAAGTAGCCATAACAGATATTTCCCTATTGCATATAATATTGCGATTTCTCAAAATACCACTTCAAAATTATGTTGTTGTTTTTGTTAGGTGCTGTCGAGTCGGTATCCGACTCATAGTGACCCTCATAGGGTTTTCAATGGCTGACTGTTTCGGGATTGCCTTGGGAGTGGATTGCCAGGCCCTTCTTCCATTTTTGCGGTGCTCGGGACCTCAGAGACTGCAGCACAGTGCAGCGCTCTACCAACTGAGCTAAATCCCAGCCCCTTTCAAAATTACAGTGGTTTTAAATATGGTAATGAGGACATATAGCATTCCTATATCATAAATTTGGGGGGTTTTTTTTTGTTTTGCTTTGTTTTTTGTTTTTCTGTTTGTTTGTTTTTTGTGGTACTGAGGGTTGAACCCAGGGCCTCACGCTTGCATGCTCTGCAAGTGCTGAACCACTGAGCTGCACCCCCAGCCCATTTTTTAACTTTTTGAGACAGGGTCTCGCTAAGTTTGCAGACTGCCTCTGGTCTTGAACTTGTGATCCTCCTGCCTCTGCCTCCCAAACCGCTGGGATTACAGGTGTGCGCCACCACGCCCGGCACAAATTTGGTTTTTTAAGTATTGTAATAATTGCTTTCACTCACTTTCCTTTATAATATTATGTATTTTATTTTATGAATTTAAAATCATGTTTTGGTGCTAGGGATGTAGCTTGCTGGTAGAGTACTTGCCTAGCACACACAAGGCTCTGAATTTGATCCCCAAAACCAACAAAAACAATTCACTGTTTTAGCCCGGCACAGTGGCTCACACGTTTAATCCCAGTGACTCTGGGGGCAGAGGCAGCCTGCATAACTTAGTGAGACCCTGTCTCTAAACAAAAAATAAAAAAGGGACTTGGGGTACAGCACAGTGGTAGAGCACTTGCAGAAGTATTTGCGAGTCCCTAGGTTCAGCCCCTCAGTACCACACAGACACACACACACACACACACACACACACACCAAAAAAAAAAAAAAAACCAAACATTTGTTTAGAAAGAGGTCTATTAGCATCATCAGACCATCTGATGGTATCCATGGCACAAAAATAACTAAGACACTCTCTCTGCTTTGAGAAAAGGCAGATTGTGAACACAGATGAGGGAGAAGCAGAAATCCCCCATGATGACCAGCCTAAACACACGTGTGTGCATCCCCTCCCCATCCTTGAGCAGAGCCTCCTTGGCAAGATTAAGAAAAAAGCAACTTTGTTAGCATAATGATGCATCGGCGAAGCGAGAGAATAGCTGATTTGTCTTAGACATGCTGTAAAAAATCAGAGAATTTAAATTATTTAGGCTCTAACATCTTCCTTCAGGATGGAGCCAAAACACTAGAGCATTGAACCGGGAACCTTCAAGAACCGTCTCTCCTTCCACACACCTGTAGTCAAGCTGACCCCCAGAAGAGCAGGTGCTCCCCACGGCCTGAGGCGGTGCACACTGTCTGTGTCTGGGCTTTTGGGACTGGTGGCTGACTTGTTGGGACAAAACACACTTTGCACCATCTTTGGACTCTGGGAAAATGTATATAACCGGCTAACACTAAGACTCTCTTATCGAAAAATTTGATGGAGACAATGTGCCCTCCCAGGTGTTCCAAGCATAACAGAAGAGTGACTACATGTTTGGGGACAGGGTAGAAGTCACCCTGATGGGATTAGAGGGCATGGACTGGCTCAAGTCATAACCTAGAGGGGGAGAGGTGATAATGAAGGAGAGAGGAACAAAGATGATTCCTAGGTTTCAATTGCCACTGACCAAGGGGAGGAGTTAGAAGATGGGGCTGAGGACAGGTGTCTGGGTCTGGCTTTAGAAGCTAGGTAAAGGTGAGACACGTAGGACATACATAACAATCCCCTGGAGGCTCAAGAGGAGAACTCCAGGGGGAGGCTGGGATAGACTGCATTGAGAGCCAAGGCAATAGCACCCAGAGGTGGTCATTAAGGCCACTAAAGTCTTGAGTCCCATATGTCTGTCAACTTGTCATGCTGTAGGGGCTTGTGTGTTGCTGTGATGCTGAAAGCATCACCACCAGTATTTCAGATAGCAGCAGGGCCATCCATGGTGGGCAAGAATCAACTGAGCTTCCAGACTAACACAGATTAGGGAGGAGGACCCGGCAGCCCACTCCTGAAACAATCAGCCATTGAAAACCCTATTAATAGCAGAGAAGCACTATCAAATATAGTGCCAGAAAATGAGCCCCCCATACTGGAAGGCATTCAAGAAATGACTAGGAAAGAGTTGCCTCCTCAAAGTAGATTCAACCTTAACGACGAGAATGGAGTAAAGCCCCTGGGACCTCCATTTGTTGATGTGACATGACTCAAAATGAGAAGAAACACAGTGACTACAACAATGGGCTTAAACATTAAAAAGATCGTGTGCACATCACAGTGTTGGGTAGGGTTTCGTTCTGTTGTATATAGAGTCACTATGAGTCAGATCTGACTTGACAGCACCCAACAACAGCAACAACAAAAATGTCTTGAAGGATCATTAAAAGATAAAGGCAACAAATTTTTTTTAAAAAGCAAGGACTGGGCCTTACGACATGATCAAAGAACTAACAGTGAAGTCTTAAATGTCCTTTAAAAGAATAGCAATCAAGTAGATCTCCTTTGTGACCTGAGGACAAGGTAGGAGGCTTGAACTCAGCCTGAGGAAGAAAGCTGCGGGAAGTCCCTGGCTGAGGCCTCTGGGAGGGGCCTGGAGGATTCTGAGCAAGCAGTTCCCACGGAGGAGCTGAGGAGCCTGGGTGGAGGCCAGCGCGGCCTGCTGTGGGCTGAATGGGCACGGCAGCCAGGGAGGCAGGCGAGGACGGGGCCAGTGAAGTGGAGGGAGGGAAGCTGGGAGATTTGCAGGGCAACAGCATCAAATTAAGTTTCCTTTTTTCCAAGACAGTCCAGTTTTTCATTAAAGAAAGAAGGAAACTGCAAATCTAGGGTATTTAAAGGTCGTGTGAAAATCATGGAAACCTCAAGTTGAATCTGTTCCCACCTAAATAATTTCTGTTTAGAAACCAGGCAAGGCCACTGAGATCATATCAGCACAGATGTGAAAACAGAACTATTCAGATGGCCCTGAAATGTGCAAATGCTAGGAACCCCTTTGCTAATATGCAGCATGGCCACATAGGGCCCCGGGGCCAGGCGCAGGGGAGGCAGAGGCCAGAGCTTCCCAGAAGGTCCCAGAAGGACTGTTAATTCAGAAACAGTGGGCAAGGGAAGAGCTGCTGTCCGCTGAATGCCTTGCAACTTAACAAATGGATCCACCACTGACCTAGCACCTACCGTATGCCAGGCGCTTTACCTGGACTTTTCTAACCTTTGACCACAACATCAGCAAGGAGACTTTTTGTCATTATGACCTCCACTATGGAGATGAGGGAACAGATTCAGGAGCGAGTAAAAGTTATCTGAAGCCCACAACTCATAAATGTTGCAGACCCTGTTGGAGCCTAGGTGTGCCTCTTTCCAAATGCCACCATGTTTCCATAGCCTGTGACCTCAGCTGCCTGCAGCCGTAGCCCTATGGTATCTGATCCAGCCAGATCTCAGAAGCTAAGCAGGGTCGGGCCTGGTTAGTCCTTGAATGGGAGACCGCCTGGGAACACCAGATACTGTAGGTTTGGGAGGAGGACCCAGCAACCCACTCCCAAAAATCAATCGGCCATTGAAAACCCTATGAATAGCAGAGAAGCACTGACAATAGTGTTTCGCCTGTTGTACACAGGGTCGCTATGAGTCAGATACCGACTAGATGGCACCTAACAATAACAATGACCTCAGTTGACCCCACTTGACCTTCAACAGTGAGGAAAAATAAGGTCATTACTACCTGTGACAGCCAGTGAAAGCTTTCCCAGTTCAACCATTGCAAAAGTTTTTGGTTTTTCCAACACTTTGAGTTTAACCAACTTTTAAAAATAGGATTTAATTCACTTATTCTGTCGAACAAAAAGCACAGCCAGCAGCACAAGCCGCAGTGGTCAGGTAGTCCCAGAGGGAAGGGGTGAGGGCTCAGGGGCCATTGGGGAAGTCTGTCTTTCCTAGAGGAGAGAGCCCGAGCCTGGTCTGTTTTTCACAACAGGTTTTGTTTGAATCACAGCATTACCTGTACAGCCACCTCTCAGCAGCCATGTGGGATTGGTCCCAGGACGCCCTGCAGATCCCCAAGTCTGAGAATGCTCAAGTCCCTTAAATAAAATGGTGTCGTATTTGCATATAACCTACACCCTTCCTCTTACTCTGTCATCTCAAAATTACTTATCATACCTAATACAATGTAAATGCTATGCAAATAATTGCTGTACTGTATTAGTTAGGGAATCATGACAAAGATAAGAAAATCTGCACATATTTAGGACAGACACACAATTGTTTTTTGGTTTTTGTTCTTTAAATTCTCCACCTACAGTTGGTTGAATCCATGGGTGGAGAACCTGAAGATACAGGGGCCCACTGCTGTGCCAAGGGCTTATGACCAAAAATAGCAGTCCCCATTCCGCATACCCTACTTTACCTCCCCGCTCCCTATGCCTCCAGGAGCTGTTTCTTCTGTTATTTATCTCCCTGTTTCTAAGTAGGTACTGTGTTCTTCAGCCCTCCCAAGTCATCCCCTTAACCTTGAGATCAACACCTTAGTGTTGTAGGGAACGTTTTCTTCCATTCTCTCTTCCCCACTCCCATAGCCCCTAAACAATTATATCTCAATTTGGTTCAATCCATGCTGTGCCTTTTCACTTCTATAACAATGTAAGTATACAGTATGTTATTTCCATGCCAAGTGGTAGACCCAAATCCTATCTCCTTTCTTTTTTGTTTTTCCCGTGAATTATTTCCTCCTTTTTCATCAACTTCATTTTGTTTGTTTGTTTTGTAGACAATTGACAAAATCTTTCCATGCCCTCAGGATAATTTTCCACATGGCCAAACCTGTCAGATAATTTGCCAGGCTCATTTATTTTCCTGGGAACAAACTCCCTCACCCAGAGCCTTCTGACTTCCTGCTGCTGTGGTCCAGTTGTTCTCTGGGGCAAGGCATAGCTGCCCCGCTGGCATTCCCTTAGCCATTAACCAAAGACTCCACTCCCTCCCCTCTCCTGTGTTGGGGTTCTTATTCCTGGGTCCAACTTCTTTCTTCACTTCTTGCTTTTTTGTTGTGTTTTTGCTTCATTTGGAGTGTTTGGTTTGATTTTGTTGCGTGTTTGTTTGTTTACTTTGGTGTTTTGAGGCAAGGTCTCGCTATGTAGCTCTGGCTGACCTTGAACTCAAGATCCTTCTGCCTCAGCCTCCCTAATGGTGGGATTACAGGCATATGCCATCTACCCAGCTGGACTAACTGTTTTCAATTGAGGATATCCTTCAGGAGTTTCTGGAGAAAAGGTATGTGGAGGCAAGCAACTTGAAGATTCAGTGTGTCTAGAAAGATCTTATTCTCTCCCCACCCCATGATTCATTGATAGGCTGAGTTGGTGTGGAATGTTAAATGAGAAAACATTTTCAGTCAGAATTTTGAAAGGCATCATTGTATGATGCCTTCAAATTTTCAAAGTGGTTGTTGGAAAGGTTTATTCTGCGAAAATTGGCAGAATCAAAATGGAGTTGCTTTTGTCAAGCCCTAACAAAAACAAATAGGTAAATAAAGTCTGGAGGTGATGAAGGAGGGGATCGATCTCAAGCACTAATGCCCAATAATAAGAACCAGTCACAGAAGACTCTGCCAGAGCCACAACCTTGCACAAACACCACCCCCACCTGACACAAAAAGCCACAGGATATCTGCCGAGCTACTGTTCGACCATGGACTGACACCACTGGTGTTATTAATCCTTTTAGCTAAGGATTATTGTTTGAAAATATTTAATGTAATCCCCCTCATTTATGCCTTTTAAAACTTCCCCTTGCTTCACCCTCTTGAAATTTGCTCATCGTTTATGGTGGCATTTATATTCCCATTGAAATGCTATTCTATTCCCAAATAGACTCTATCTTTAGAGAATGTCTCTCTGGTTGTTATTAAGGTCAGCAATACCATTGCTATTCTTGCATGCAAGGCTGGGACTAGGGTGAGGTGAGTGAAGAACTCGTCTGAGGTGCAAAATTGTAGGGGAAAGAGTGCCAAAAATCTCAGTGACCAAATTATCAACTTTAAATAAAACAGGCTCCAAGCTTACACTTCTACAACTCAACCTCTCTTGCTGAATCCCAGTCCTGTTAGATCTAGTCTTTATTTAAAATCTTGCTATTTTTTTTAGTTGAAAATAACTTTGCCTTTTTTTCTTTAATAGTGACCATTATTATCTTGAGGGTTTTTTTTTTTTATTTCATGAGCTCTTAAATTTTACACTTAAGGCAGATGCATCGTTTGTCTCCTCTAAGTCCCAGATCAACTTTTCCAGAAATTACAGAACTGCTCTTGATCCCTGCAACTAAAATGTCGTGATGACATAGGACACTGGTATTTTTTCATTGATTGAATTGGATACTCAGTGGAATTCACCATCTGGGAAGTCATGTCCTCTAATTCTGGGAAATTTTCTTGTATTATTTCTTTGACAATTTCATCCTCTCTATATTTGGAACTCCTGTTAGCTGAATGCTGGACTTCCTGGACTGATGCCCTGATTTCTCATGCTTTCTCTCTCATTTTGCCTCCAACCTTTCTTTCTGTCTCTCTGTTATATTTTCAGAGAATTTTCCTTGACTTCATCTTCCAATGCTTGAGAATTGAAAAACTTTCGCCATCAGAACTTTGGCTTCCAGGAGTTCTTATTCTCCAATCATTCCTTTTCTTTATTGCACAGTTATTTTTTCATGGGAGAAATATGGTTTTTACATCTCTAAGAATATCAATTATAAATTTCTTTGACCATATATTATGCTCTATTTCTTCTTGGTTCATATTTTCCTTCAGGAAAAGCTAAAGGAAAGCATTCCTCAGTAGCCAGTGATCCTGGACTGTGTGTTCGCATTTTAGAGTAGACCACCCATGGGCCTGTTGAGTTTAACATGTCATAGGATGAGCTTCACTCTGAGACAGTCGCTCCTTGCAGCCTGTCTGTTATGGAACCCTAAACAAGCACATCTGTCAATCATCTCTGGGGCTGTTTAGTTCCTCCATGGAAAACACCCTTCAATCTCCTCATGGAGTTAGGGGGTCACTGATATAAGCCTGATTCACTGGAGTTGAAAGGGAAGAGGGCTGAGAGTTACATCCATTTATTTGCAGACTTAATCCCCTGACCTTAATAGGACTCCTTGCCCCTAACCTCCTCCACGCCTCACATCCTAGAGGCCAGAACATCTTGGTCTCTCTTGGGAGTAAGGGACCAATCACCTGGCTTCACAGGATGGAGGCAGGCACCTGTGGGTCTACCTGCTCCTGACACAGACTTGGAAACTGCCCCCCTTCTATCATGTCCTATTTGTATCCCACTTCTGGTGGCACCTGGTACCTCGATCCCTTGCCTTCCTGGGCCTTTGTGGGGGGTCAGCTCACTTCTCCTCAGTGCCCTCCCCACCCTAAGAACAGAGTTCTGAGCTCACACCTCACTGCTGAGACACCAACCTCCCCCCTAGCCCTTTGCTCTCATACATGAGATCTGGGGATAGAGAGGTCTCTGACTTCCATCAAAGATGCAGTTCAGACTTCTGCTGTGGCTCCCCTTGTGGTCAGGAGGAAAATGGAGGGGAAACCTCTCTCTTGCACCATCTTGAAAAGTAAACAGCAAAATCTCAAAGGTTGATAAGGTAAGGGAAGGGCTTCCTGGCAAAGCAAATAGGGTAATCACAGGCAAAGAGGAAAGAGGGGACTGCCTGGAGTTTTGCAGGGGTGGAAGCCAGGTCCAAGGGAGGAAAGGCTGGAGTAGGAACTAAGGAATTGGGTCATGCAGGACCTTCGGTGGGCCAAGAAGTTTGTCCCTGATCCTGGAGCCAAAGAAGAATTTGAGGAAGAGGACTCTGTGACCCAGTTTAGCTGTCTGCAGTAGCATGACAGACATTCCAAGGGGAGTGGCAGGGGCACTCCTGAGAGGAACAAGAGCTTCCAAATGAGAAACAGCAGGGGGTGAACTCGAGTAATAGTGGTTGGGGATACCAGGGGACATACACGTGAAAGCTACATCAGAAGTAGAATCTGCAGGACCTGTGGCCAATGGAAACGGGGCAGGAAGGCAGAAGGAAGAATCTATCTGAGCCCCAAGTTCCTGGTTTGAACAACAGGATAGGAGGCAAGACGGGTTCACAGAGATGGGGAAACGCTAGGGGAAGCCAGTGTGGGAGGTACTCTATTTGCATTTATATAACATTCCTCCAAATGTCAAGTCTCTCAAGAAGTTCATCTTGGCATTATACAGCCACAGCCGACATCCAGGCAGTGACGTGGGGCCTGCTCTTCCCCTCAGCAGAACTTTCCAAGTGTCTGCAGGATCCTCAGGGGTCCTCCTTTCGTTCGGCCACAGAACATTCCTTGGTGTTAACAAAGACCCAGGCCGTCCCTCCCCAGGCCTGTGTGCTGGGCACTCCACAAAGGACTTCGATGAACCCCAAGTGGCCTTTGACAGGGCCCGTGAGGGCCTCCCTAGCCCAGGTCTCCACTTCCGGCAAGCTGAGGGCCTGGTGAGTGGTGTCCACTGCATGTGCTCTGCCACCCACAGTGGGGCGTGCTGAGGAAGAATGCTCCGCCGCACAGCACCTGCGCCTCATGGGCTCCCCAACCACCCCTGAGCCCCAGGGGAACTTGCTTCCCCTCTGGTCACCAGGCAACAGTGACCAGTGCGTGGAAGGAGCAAGGCTTCGTGCTCCCTTCACCTGGACCCTCCCCTCTGCACAGCAGCCATGCTATTTTGTCCCATCTTCTCCTCAGAAGTTTCCAGGCACATGACAGGCCAAGGGGCCTCAGGGCTGCCCCAGACCTGGGAACAGTAGCGCCCCCAGAGGGACACCAGAGGCCTTTCAGCAGGATTGGAGAAAAAAAAAAAGAGTGGACCCATTGGTTGTTATGGCAACCAAGGCTCCCAAGATGGAGGGAAAGGAAGAGATGTCCCGCTCCGGGGTTGCCATGGCAACCTAGATCCTGGAGGCCAGCTTTGCAGACAAAAACCACACACCCTCACTTAACAAAGGAAGTGCCCAGGACTTCAGGATTCTTCACAGGTCAGAGAGGCCCATGGGATGTTGGAAGCATCTTAGGTCAAGTTCTCCTGGTCTTACAGTTGACTTCACAGACTTTTCAGGGGCAGGCACGCTTCCACGTTTCTAGAAAAATGGACAGCTAGGCCTTGGCAACCCAGAGATAGACACATTCAGCAAGCATTTACTGAGCCTACTGTGTGCCCGGAACACAGCCATGGATAAGACCCAGGCCATGTTCTCCAGGGAGGGAGACAGACCTTCACACATCAGGGCAAGACTGCCACTGGGGGCGAGGGTGGAAACAGTTCAATCCTTTCTGAAGACGGTTTGGCAATATTCATTTAAAAGTCTTCACTGCAACCTCCTTCCGGAGACTCTGCTGCAGAAATGTTTTCACCTGAAGGCGGTCATTGCAGGATTATTTATAGCAATAAAGAGTGGGATAGAACCTCAGTGTCCCACAGTGGAGGCAAGGTAAGTAAGCTTCATCGCACTAAAGTATGGAACACAAAAACCACATCCAGGTGGCAGATCGAGAGACATTGGAACAGGGTCTCCCATGGAGCAGTGGGATTGGCCAATAGGATCAGAGACAAGAACATTGAGTTTTTTACTACCAAACTGACTATGTTCCAAGAGCATGTATTGTTTCTAAAGACAATGCTCAATATTTGAGACTAGGCAAGGTGATTGAGACTAGGCAAGGTTGATGAGATTTATGGAGGTAAAAAGCAAGCACTTGCTGGTTTTAATACAATGCAAAAACCACAGCAGGGAGGCATTCATGCCAGGAGCTCTGAAGGGCAAGAGGAAGACAAAGGGTAGGTCTTGCAGCTGTGTCAAAGTTTGTCCTAAGAAGGCAGAAAAGCTGGAGATCCAGCAAGAGCAGAGGCAGTGGGGTGCATTGGAAAACCAGGTGGTCTATGTGGCAGAGATGGCCCCAGGCTTTACACAGAGGTAGTCAGGATCTTTCCAAGTTTGAAAGTAGGAGAAGGACAGAACCTAGGCAGATCTCTGCGGGAGCACTTGAGGGGGGAAGGACCAGAGTCAGGGAGGCGCCTAAGGAAGCTGCTGGAATCCTACAGGAGAGGCAGTGGGAACTCGCAGCGGGGCAGGAGAGAGGGGCGAATTGTGGGGATGTGTGGGAGTCAGTGATGCTTCCGAATCCGAATCCGTAGATTTACATTTCCATCGGAGCTAGAGGGGACTCCTCAGCTGACAGGTGGGAAAAAACAAGCCCAGACAGGAGAAGCGAGGGAACCCAGGCCACGGGGTTTATGAGTTTTCTCTGGGCCTCTTGGGGAAAGTGGCTCAGTTCTTCCAGGACCTGGATCTTTTCCTCTCCTGATTCTGACAGTTCCCAGCCAATCACGATCACGGGCAAAGCTGAGGCTGATGGTCCCACGGCCCCAGCAGGGAGAGGAGAGGGAGGAAGCGGAGGAAGCCCTTTGATGTGGACAGCAAAGGTAGCTCTCTGAGCTCCAGATGTCCTTAGATGGGACACTCCAGGCACAGACCCCGAGTGTCTGGCCTGCAGGGAGCTTGAGATGATGCTGGAGCCCCTGGAGGGGTGGCTGGTGGGGGATCCAGTGCCCCTAAGAGCTGGTCCAAGAACT
>VMDO01003845.1:0-25767 GCA_007922755.1 Pedetes capensis
AAAAAAAAAGGGCTGGGGGCGCAGCTCAGTGGTCCAGCACTTGCAGAGCGTGCAAGCGTGAGGCCCTGGGTTCAACCCCCTGTACTGCAAAAAAAAAAAAAAAAAAAAAAAAAGGAGGATTGAGGGCAAAGAAAGGTGGAATAGGGTCACAGGAAGGGGGAACGAGACCAAAGCAAGACAGACACTCAGCAGGGTTTGAAATAAACCCCGCAGCCTTATGCCTGCCTTTCTGGGCCACGTGGAGGCTTAGCGTGAGCTCCCATAGGCCTGCGAGGCCCCGCCTCCTGCCGTGCTAAGTGCAACCCATGTGTTCTCTGTTAGGCTGGCTCTGCTGGCAGCCTCTGGCTTTCCTTGCAGATGCTCTGCATTCTTGGCACCTCCGGTCCCCTCTCAGGGGCCGGCTACAGTGACTGCAGCCCTGTCACACAGGGACTGGCCTCCCAGGCCTGCCTTTGAAATCTGAGTGGCTGCCTCCGTGACCCCATAACTCTTGCATTCCGCAGGCCTGCAAAACCAGGGTCAAACGGATGATGCCAAGGTCTGCCGCCAGCTTGAGCCCTGGCTGAGTGCTCCTGGGTGACGGCCAGGGTGGCCTCTGCAGGCCTGGGCAGCTGGGCATGGTGGAAGAGATCTAGACAAGACAGCTTCCTACGTGGCCCTGTCTGAGCACAGAGCCCAGCGAAGTCGTCCTCTTAAGGGAAAGTCTTTCGAAGGAGTTTACTACGTCATACTGTAGACCCTGGATCCGGTGGGGTCTGGTCAACTTCTGAGATACCATCAGGGGATCTTTCCTACTATCCCCATACAAGGCACTTAAGTGTGTGTGTGTGTGTGTGTGTGTGTGTGTGTGTGTGTGTGTGTGTCTAGTACTTGGGGGTTGAACCCAGGGCCTTACACATACTTTGCAAGTGCTTTACCACTGGGCTGCATTTTCAGCCCATCATCATCATCATTATTATTATTGTTATTATTATTATTATTATTATTATTATTATTATTTTGAGACAGGGTCATGCTAAGTTATGCAGGTGGCGGTTGCCATTGAATTCACAATCTCCGTGCCTCGGCCTCCTGAATCACTGGGTTAGACCTGTGTGCTACTCCGCACACTTATTCTTTATAATGGCATTCTTCTTTCCAGAAACCATGAATTCCTTTGCTGTAACTCTAGATGGGCTTTTCTGCCCAAACTAAGTTTTCCAAGTCTCTCTCTTCTGTTTTTTGTTCGTCATTCCTATTATAAACTTGGCTGAAAGGAGGTAGCAATAACCATGCCACAGCCTCGATGCTGGACTGCCTTGAAATTTCCTCCAGCAGAAACTGGTCTCTAAACCAATTTTGAATGCAGTCCTCATTTCCATTTGAAACCTCATGAGCAATCATTACTGTACATCTAACTACCAACCTTCTGGACTTCTGAACTCGTATCAGAATTACCCATTAAACTGGAATACTACTCAGCAATCAAAAAAAAAAAGAATGAAATGATGTCATTTGCAGCAAAATGGATGGAATTGGAAAAAATTATTTTAAGTGAATGAACACAAGCCCAAAAAGAGAAATACCACATGTTCTCACTCATATGTGGGAGCTGAATCAAAGTTGAAAGAAGGAAAAAGAAGGAAAAAATCCTATTCAGAAATTGGAACAAAAAAAGCTAAAGTCAACTTACCAAAGAAGGGACAATTTAGGGACTGGAAAGAAGGAGGGAGGGATCTAGCAAAAGGAAGAGATGATGGGAGAAGAAAGGAGGGAGAGGAGGAACAAGGAGGAGCGAGGAATGAGAGAGAGGGCGACCTCAAAGTAAACAGCCCAACTTTAATAGTTCAGGAAATAATTGTAATAATACCAACAACACCAAAGGAGGGTAATAATACAAATGGGCTAGATTATTCATGCAATACTACTGACAATGTAAAAAGATAGATCACTACAGAAAAAAATTTTTGTCCTTAAACATAATTGGGATGCAAAGGTATATAGAAAAATAACCCCACAAAAAGACATGCAATGTAGAAGAGAGGCCTTTGGGGAGGGCGTGGAAGAAGGGGGAGAAGGGGCACAAGAGGGCAAGGAGGAAGTTATCTGTGCAATGGACAATGAAATGCATAGATGGTAATGTCACAATGAAATGCATGTCAGAATGAGACACATTAAGTTGCACATTAAAAATTTCCAATAAAAAATTACCCATTAGACCCTGTTTACAGAGTGCTAGGCTTTCTCTACCCCACTTCTCCAAACTTCTACTACAAACCAGTTCCAATCACTTCTGCACTATGAGGTCACATAGTCACTTCAACAATCGCACTTGTCCAGTACCAACTTTCTCTATCAGTCAGTTTTACATCCCTATAACTAAGTGCCTGGAGAACACAGCTAACATATTTCCCACTCCAAGGTTTTTACTAAAGAGAAATGCAAGCCTAGGTACAATGCAAAGACTTGTGTGTTGTTATTGTTGTCGAGTTGGCATCCGACTCATACCGACCCTCATAGGGTTTTCAATGGCTGGTTGTTTTGGGATTGCCTGGGGAGTGGATTGACACATCCTTCTCCCACTTTTGTGGTGCTGGGAATCGAACTCAGGACCTCACAGACTGCAGAGCGGTGCTCTACAAACTGAGCTAAATGTTCAGTTTCTGATTCAGTAGGTCCTGAGCAAAGCTTAAGGATTGCATTTCTGACAAGTTCTCAGTTAATATTGGTGGTACTGGCCGTGGGATTACTGTTTTAAAACCACTGATACATGTAAGAGAAAAAGACAATCTAGAGTAAAGGACAAATTTAGAAAAGGAAAGAAGTTATAGCACTTGTTTGGTATTTCCTTTTCCCTCAAGGTCACAACGAAATAAAATCTAAGTGAATAAAATTTCATTTCAGGAATTTCTTCCCTTCCAAATTTTACTTTGCTCCTACAGGAAATCCCATCCTTTTCAGTAGGTCTCATACTGTTTGCAGAATTCAGTGGCTTCGAGGCAATCACCAACACCTCAGAGAGCAATTAAGTGTCAAACCCACGGGTAAACTAAGAATCAGGCAAGAGTGTAGTCCATCCACTCAAATCCTTTACTCCTCTTTCTGCTATTTTCAGCTGTTCTTCTCCTCTATTCTTCTGATAAAAGGACACTATTGTAAGTCAAAAGTAGGGATGGGGACATGGATCAGTGGTAGAGTGCTTGCCTAGCATGTGCAAGGCCCTGGGTTCAATCCCCAGCACCACTCAATAAGTACATAAACAGACAGACAGACATCTCTTCCTCAATCATGGGGTCTGTTCTTTGCTATGGCCCTGGAGTATAACACCTTTTATTCTTACCTGCTCACTGTCCTCTGTTCCTTCTAATTTGTCCTTTAAGTCTTGAGGGTGGACATCGCCTCTTTGCAGTTTGTTCTGTCCTATACCCTGCCCGCTGTGACGTACATCTCTCTTCTGATCTCCTGTTCTCTAATCCTGGATCCAACCACCACATAAAAAGCTGTCCTCAGGTGTTTCCTTCCAAATCATTTTATTATACTCACCTATCTCTTTCTACTTGACAAATAAATTATTTATTACTCTTTAATGAAATAGTATACAGGACATCCCAGTATCCCTGATCCTATCCAAGTTCTAAGGACAGAGAAAGAAGGAGGTCACAAAACCCATCATCGTAAAATTGGAGAGGAAGGATGTAAGGCAAGACTATAATTATACAACAGGCACACCTACACGTTCACGTACGGGTTACTTGGGGGGCTGGCGTTAATGATTTCTCTAAAGATAGCCATTTCAAGTAGCACTGATCTTTAACCCAGATTGGATCTCGGGACAAATCAAGTTTCCCAATTCCTACCCATGCGTCTGACATATTTATGATCTGCTTTTATAGCTTCTGATCACAGTCTCCTAGGAGGCAGCTGGTCCCTAAATCAACAAGTCAGTAAAAGGCAGCCAGAGCCCAGCCCTGTTAACGGAATTACAAATGAGGTGGTCAGTGCTGTTTTGGAACGCATTACAAACACTTATGAGAGCCATTTAAAAATGTCTGCTGGTGGATCCAGGTATCACTGAAGGATCCTGGTCCTACTTTCTCTTCTTTTTAGACTTCTAGAGAAAAGCTGTTACAGTAGCCCAAACCAAAGGTGTAAGAAATGAAAAAGTAACACAGCATTTAAAAAATTTTCATTTTCACCAGAAGCAAAAGTACACTGCCCAGGGGCCCAGAACTTTGGGAGAATACCCAAAATTCTCTGGGAGGGAGAATACCCAGAATTCTCTAGGAAGGAGAATACCCAGAATTCCCTGGGAAGTAGATACCCAAAATTCTCTAGGAAGGAGAATACCCAGAATTCTCTGGGAATGGAAGCCATGTTTAGAATGCAGAAATGCACTGCATAAACCCAGCCAAAAAAAACAGCTGATGCAAACATGGGCTCTAAACTACCACATATACCACGACCACAGAGCCCACAGTTTGGGGCTACATCAAAAGCGTGTAATGAATCCCAGCACTCAGCACCACAGGAACTGACCTGGGAGACCTTTGTGCTTCCATAGAAAGACTGCAGTCCCCCAAATACACAATCCTCTTGCCTTATACTCTTTCTTGGTAGACCTGTATTCTAATGACTGAGAAACTGGACTCTTTGGCTAGGAAAATTTCCTACAAGAAGGTTTCCACTAGGCTTCCACTTTTCAAAGCTATGCAGAAAAAAATGTTCCCACAAAGGAATAAAGGGCACTCACCAAAGAAATTTCCCGCTCTCAGATTTTGTGGCACCTCAAAACTTTCTTGAAAGGGAAGGACAAAGCGGCCGTTTGCTCAGCTCAGATCATTCTGACTGCAACTCATCTGTTATTTTAAATGAACATTGCTCAGGTAGTTAAGCCTTAAAACTCAACCATCCTTGACAACGGCCCAATTTTTTTTTTTTTTAAGTCTTACCTTAAGGGTTTCAGCAGCACATTTACGAAGTGTACTGTGGGAGGAAGCAGCCAAGCTTCCTGCCTGGCTCCACAGCACAGGTCTGCTGGCCTTAATTCATCTTATGCCTTTGAAAACTTTATGCTACAATTAAAGGAGGAGGGGAAAGAAGATGGAGCCTAAAAGGCAGACAAGGTACGATTGCTTCGGCAGTTGGAATCATACAAATTCCAATGTGCATTAAACACATAATTGAATAGCATATTTAATTTTCAAGATTTTTCCGCTACCTCTTCATTAATAATGTTAAAAAGGAAAAAAAAAAAAAAGGACTGATTTTCTCTGGTGACACCAAGCCATTTCTTACAGTGGCATTCCTTTTGAGACATCAGAGCCAAAAACTGTTTTCCAATTTCTAGATGTGGGGATCTATATTAGACAATGCTGGGATTTAGCACATTTGGTAGAGCACTGCTCTGCAGTCTCAGAGGTTCTGAGTTCGATTCCTAGCACTGTAAAAATGGGAGAAGGACGTGGCGATCCACTCCCAAGGCAATCCCGGAAACAATCAGCCATTGAGAACCCTATGAGAGTTGCTATGAGTCGGACACAACTTGAGGGCACCTAACAACAGCAACATATTAGACAATATCAGCATCTTCCTCTCTATTCATAATATGCCTTTTCTCTCCACTATAGCCCTGCTAGGGTGCTATACCTCATGCCAACAAAGGTGTTTAAGGGGAGGCCTCCAAGAGAAGGCCTGGCGTTTTCAAAGTCGTTAGTTTACCCTCATCATGTACAATTATAAACCGTGCTTGAAAGAGCTGCCTGGACATTTGTGTTAACACAGAAATGCGGTTACTATTCCTTCTTGTTGAATAAATGCAACGATTCTGAGCATGCTATTTAACTGCAGTATCATCACTACCGCTTTCTGAAAAACAACACTGTAAAGCGTGTCATCAAGAAAGAGACATATTAACTAAACAGTCCACTATAAAGTTATGGACATATACACGGGCATTTTATTGGACAGTGTAAGGGTATACTGTGTAAGAGATACTGGCCAGGGACCTAGAACCTTGGGAGAATACCCAGAATTCTCTGGGAAGGAGAATACCCAGAATTCTCTGGGAAGGGAGTTGAAGTATTCCTATACAATAAGCTATGGATACATACCTCCCGGACATCATACAATCATACAATACAGTGATTGGTACTAAAGAATGTTCTCTTAAGTACGTCTGCCTTCATCAATATTGAAATATATAATTTTTAGGGACAATAATAAGCATATATATTAGTTTCTATAAAGATCTACTTTAAGCTTCCCTGGGGAAGCCATGTTAAAATTATATACACTAGCTCTCTTGTGTGGTAGAAAGATCAGCATTTCATGGTATCTTTGGCATGCCACGGGGCTTATGGTAGGTCCGAATTTCTCCCTCTTCATGACTTTCTTGTTGTTAGGTGTCGTCGAGTCGGTATCCGACTCATAGCGACCCCCATAGGGTTTTCAATGGCTGAGTGCTTCGGGATTGCCTTGGGAGTGGATTGCCAGGTCCTTCTTCCATTTATGCGGTGCTGGGAATTGAACTCGGGGCCTCAGAGACTGCAGAGCAGCGCTCTACCCACTGAGCTAAACCCCAGCCCGTCATGACTTTCTTATACTTTTCCAACTCTGGCATCTGTAATTAAAATTACTTTCATCTTTGATGTGGGTTTTCAAACTTAAAAAAATACCTATCAAGCAATCTTCTTCCTTTTTTTCTGCCCCATAGATATTTTTCTAATATTATGTAATTAATTTTTCATTTATTACAGGTTTCTATCATATTCTTCATCAGGGTTCAAACTGTGAAATGTGTGGAAGGTGTCAAAGGTATATCGGTTTTAAAGAAATAAAATAATGAGCGGGGCGCGGGGGCGCATGCCTGTCATCCCAGCGGTTCGGGAGGTGGAGGCAGGAGGATCGCAAGTTGGAGACCAGAGGCAGTCTGCATAACTTAGCGAGACCCTGTCTCAAAAAGCAAGAAAATGGTCGGGGGGTGCAGCTCAGTGGTTCAGCACTTGCAGAGCATGCAGGCGAGAGGCCCTGGGTTCAACCCCCAGTACCACAAAACAAAAAAAAAAAGATGAAAGTTTGTGATCGAAGTGTTCTTTTTCCGGGGACTTTAAGACTTGCGGTGCCGTATGGATCCCATGTACATGCAATATGAGACCAGCAACCTGAGTGTCACCCAGAACCACTGACTTTATATTATGCATATGGGGAAACCAAGGCACAAAGCAAAAATCTCTTGTACTGTCTCCTCAAGACTACACATGTGCATGAAAACCAATGGAAAGGAAGAGGGGGTAATTTAATACAAAATCTTTTTCAAAAGAAGTCCTCTTTTGCTTTAGTTAATACTTTTCTAACCTTTCCTTTTTACACGAAGCCAAATGATCTGCCCCAGTTGGAACATCATTCAGGTATCGTTGTTTTAAGTTTACAAGAATTTTTACAGCTAGGACAGAAATTTGGCTTTGGTTGTCCATGGAGGTTTCTCTAGGTAAGCAAACAGTGAAACAAATTTGCACAAGGGACTTTTAGCTACTTAAGATAAAATAGCTTTACATGACTATGCTAGTTTAGAAGTATCTATTTTACTACAAAAAATTGAAAATGATTCTTAGGCTTATAAAAAAGAAAAAGGGAGGGGGGTTATAAGCATCTCTATTAACATGTCTTCTAAATTAAATCTTAATTCTGTTTGAGCAACTTACTTTTCTGCCTCACTGCCTCTTCCACACTGTACTACAACTGCCACAACAGGAAGATATTTTATTCTTTTAAGTGCAAAATATCAAAGATTTGTTTCCTTAAATACATTATAATACCCCAACATTCGTTTTGGTGTATAACCCTACAAATTTTAACAAAGAAAGAGATTTATGCAATTACCACAATAATCAGAGAACAGAATTCCTTCCTCCTCTCCCCCAACTGCCTTTCACAAGCCCTCTATAATCAAACTTCCCTCCACTCCTAAGTCCTAGCAACCACCAACTGTCTCCATTACTACAATTTTATCTTTCTATGAATGCCATATAAATGGAATCATTTTGTATGGCACCTTTTGAGACTGGCTTCTTCTATCGCTCAGCATGAAGATCTGAGTTTCATGGGTATTGATAGATTATTTTTCATTGCTGAGTAGTATTCCATCCTACAAATGTGCCACCATTTACTCATCCCTTTGCCTTGAGAGGACCTCTGGACTGTTCCCGGTTTTGAACAGTTATGAATGGAGCTGCTTCATCCATGCACTAGGTTTTCAGTGAGCGTAGCTTCTTCCTCCATATCCCTAGGAGGAAATACTCAAGGGTGACATTGCTGCATCATATGCTAAGTGTATGCTTAATTTTATAAAAATTTATCAAATTATTTTCCAGACTGTCTGTATCACTTAGGATTCCGGCCAGTAATGCTTGTCAGTTCCACTTGCTCCACATTCTCACTGGCGCTTGATATTGTCACCTTAAAAAGAAACTAACCTCCTAGTATGGGGTGGCTTTCCCAAGTTCTCCATCTACTGCGTCATCTCTGGCACCATCTATGCCCTAGAGCTCCTGTCCATTCTTTTACTTTGTATTTTGAGACGCGCTCTCACTGAGCTATACAGGCGGCCTCTGATCTCCAACTGGCAATCCTCCTGCCTCTGCCTCCCGGGTAAGTGGGATTACAGGTGTTCACCCCTGCACCTGGATAAATATTTATTTTTATAGGAAAAAGGACCAGAGCTTAAATTTTTAAAAAATATATACTATGGTAATATTTATAAATCCGTAACTCAGTTGTCAATTACCACTATCGATTACTATTCACTGCACGTGATTGTAAGGCCTATGCTTCTTTATATGGCTTTATATGGCTGGTAGTGCGAGTTTGTTGACCCCAGAGTCACTACAAATGCACGAATAATGCCCTGCACAGTGCTGTTATGGACAGTTGCAATGTCTGAAGGTGACAGGAAGGTTTCAGTTCCATTCTAATCGTATAGGACCACTATCTGTCATTTGCCTATAGCGGTAGCCCTGTAGCATCTGATCCCGTCAGATCTTGGAAGCTAAGCAGGGTCGGGCCTGGTTAGTACCTGGATGGGAGACCACCTGGGAACACCAGAAGCTGTAGGCTTGGGAGAAGGACCTGGCAACCCCCTCCCAAAAATCAATCTGCCATTGAAAACCCTATGAACAGCAGAAAAGCACTGACAATAGTGTTTCCCCTGTTGTACAGAGGGTCGCTATGAGTCGGATACTGACTCGACAGCACCTAACAATAACATCTGTCATTTACTGAAAGGACATCATGCAGTCCATGACCACATTAAGTTTTTCCAACTTCAGTTTCTCCATGGTCTTACTCCGTACCAGAGGCCTCTTGTCTGGTCAAAATATCTAAAATGGGTTGTTAAACTAATCATTAAATATAACATAATAGAGGTGTGTTTGTTGTTGTTGTTAGGTGCCATTAAGTTGGGTTCAACTCCTAGTGACCCAATATACAACAGAACAAAATAGTCCTCAACACTGTGCCATGCCTGGCACGACTGTCAGTGCTTCTCTGCTATTCACAGGATTTTTCAATGGCAGATTGTTTTAAGAGTAGGCTGCCATGTCCTTCTCCCATTTTTTGCAGTGCTGGGGAGTGAACCAAGGGCCTCAGAGGGTGCAGCACAGCGCCCTAGCAACTGAGCGAAACCCCAATCCCTAAAAGTGTGCTGGGATGTCTTTATTCTTCCATGTAAATTTTAGATTCTCATCTTATTTATTCTTTTATTTCCTATCACACAGCATAGGGTCTGGAGAAAGTGCACAGAATACATTTTGGAATAAAGAGATGACTAAATTACAATTGCCTGCAGCTATAGCCCTGTGGCATCGGATCCCGTCAGATCTCAGAAGCTAAGCAGGATCGGACTGGTTAGTCCTTGGATGGGAGACCACCTGGGAACACCGGGTGCTGTAGGCTTGGGAGAAGGACCCAGCAACCCACTCCCCAAAAACAATTAGCCATTGAAACCCCATGAATCACAGAGAAGCACTGACAATAATGTTTTGCCTGTTGTATGTCGGGTTGCTATGAGTCAGGCACAACTCCATAGCACCTAACAACCACAAATCACAATTATGGAGGTACACAGAGAATCTGCCAGTTGAACAGAGAGATCAAAGATAGCACGAGAGACAAGAGTTTGATTTTAACTAACAATTTTTGTCTTTTGTACAAACAGTTTAGTCCCAGAGGCAAAGAGATGAACGTATAGCTACTGGAACGAAGCCTGTTTATGTAATTTTTTAGCAAATCTGCTCTGCCATCTGTCTTTGCCTTTAAATAACCAGGGGTTCAAGAGTTCAGAGGGGTCGCGCTCAAGCTCAGCTTTTTGGTAAGTGGTTATGGAGCATGGGTCTCCTTCATAAAAGGACAGATGGACAAAACACGGCTTCCTTCTCCACCACTGCAATCCATCTGCCTGAGCAACGGCCATGACAGGCTCTGATCACGCATATTCCTGTCCCTTGAAGACGGTGCATGGAAATGTCCGTCCCCTGAGAGCCTGTCCCAGTTTTAGAAAGTGAAAATCTGGTTGGTTTACTCATCAGAGGGGAAAAAAGGCGACCAGAAAGAAGAAGAAAAGGAGGAGGAGGAGGAGGAGGAGGAGGAGGAGGAAGAGATGGAGGAGGAAAAGGAGGAGGAGGAGGAGGAAGAGGAGAAAGAAGAGGAGTAGGAGGAGGAGGAACAGGAAGAGGAGGAGGAGGAGGAAGAGAAGGAGGAGGAGGAGGAGGAGGAAGAGGAGAAAGAAGAGGAGTAGGAGGAGGAGGAACAGGAAGAGGAGGAGGAAGAGATGGAGGAGGAGGAGGAGGAAAAGGAGGAGGAGGAGGAGCAGGAAGAGAAGAAGGAGGAGGAGGAAGAGAAGGAGGAGGAGGAAGAGATGGAGGAGGAGGAGGAGGAAGAGATGGAGGAGGAGGAGAAGGAGAAGGAGGGAGGGAGGAAGGAAGGAAAATAAAAGGCTGTCTAAGAAAGACGCCAGCTGCTCCGGTGTATAAACTGCACACACAGCAGGGTGAGACCTGAACGTGTGCGTCGCTGCCTCTCTCCCCTTCCTATTTTCCCCACTTAGCCCTTCAGTGACAATATCACTAGAGAGTTAATGGAAGCTCTTTCATGGAGTTCTCTGAACAATAAAGCGACTGCCCTTCATCATTACCTCCTTTTCAACGCTGTCCTCTTTCCACAGTAGGAGGATTTAGCACTAAGCATCTTCTCTCTTAATCCATTCCCACCCCCCCAAGACCCTTTTTCTAAATAAGGTGAACCTACCTCCGTTGGAGCTGCCAAAATGTCTTGGTGGTGCTAATGAAATCAAGTAAAACATCAGCAGGATTTTGTGATTTCTGAATTTATGGCCTATATACATAGTTATTTGGGAGAAGGACCCAAAATCAATCAGCCATTGAGAACCCTATGAACAGCAGAGAAGCACCGACAATAAGTAGTGTTTTGCCTGCTGTACAGAGGGTTGCTGTGAGTTGGACACTGACTCGATGGCATCTAACAACAGCAACAACATACATAGTTATTACTCTATAACAACAAAGCATACATTTGTTTATATTATAAATAAAATTAAGCTACTGTAAGATGGGCGCAGTGGAATAGCCTGTAATGCCAGCAACTCAGGTGACAGAGGCAGGAGGATCGCAAGATCGAGACCAGAGGCAGTCTGTGTAACTTAGCGAGACCCAGTCTCAAAAAGTGAAAAAAAGGGCTGGAGGTGCAGCTCAGTGGTCCAGCACTTGCAGAGCATGCAGGCATGAGGCCCTGGATTCAACCCCCAGTACTGCAAAAAAACATAATAATAATAATAGTAATAATAATAATAATAATAATAATAATTAAGCTGCTGTAAAAGGATACCCTATTTTCATGCATGTTAAAGACTTTACAAGCATCCATTAATAATTTTATCTAGCACTTATTTTGGTATCTGACTCATAGCTCAGTGGGTAGAGCGCTGCGCTGCAGTCTCTGAGGTCCCGAGTCCAATTCCCAGCACCGCAAAAATGGGAGAAGGGCCTGGCAATCCACTCCCAAGGCAATCCCAAAATAATCAGCCATTGAAAACCCTGTGGGGGTTGCTATGAGTCCAATACCAACTTGACGGCACCTAACAACAACAACAACAGTACATATCACTAACGCTGGAGAGTCGTTTCCCAAAGATGTTAACAGATGGGAATTACATTTCCTTTGCCCATGAATGGCCACACCGGCTCCCATGGTCTCCTAATATTGCACAGATGCAATGGGGTGGGGAGGGCTGTGGGTTGTTGGGGAGAGCGCTAAGTGGTAGCTGTACCAAGGAGGGGTACAAAATCAAGAATGACAAAGTGTTCCCTATGTATCTAGGGGTCCCATCAGCACAACCGCGTACCTTTCTTCAGCTATTTGCTATCCTCCCACCCACACACACACAAAAAATATGAGGGATTATTTTTGCCACATAGGTCAAGGAATAGAATACCTGACCCTAACTGTGACTGGACGTGAAGGAGGCCAGCTGTGCACCACGCAGACATGTAAAGGGAAGATTAAAAAGTTATGGACACACTCAAGCAAATGGCTCACGGGCAATGAAGATTTATGGCATCAATCTATGAGGAAAGATGTGCTGTGAACCATCTGGTAACTGACTTCTATCACCCCATACGTTAGCATCTGGTGTCTTGTTTCCAAAGTACAGAATTCCAGAACCGTGCGGATCAGTCTTCTGGATGCAATGAATTTGCTATGTGCTGGATCCGAACAAAATCCTAAAAAAAAGGCTTGGCTTTGACCTGTTATTGTTGTTGTTGTTAGGTGCCGTCGAGTCGGTTTCCAACTCATAGCGACCCTCATAGGGTTTCCAATGGCTGACTGTTTTGGGATTGCCTTGGGAGTGGATTGCCAGGCCCTTCTCCCATTTTTGCGGTGCTGGGAGTCAAACTCGGGACCTCAGAGACTGCAGCACAGTGCTCTACCAACTGAGCTAAACCCCAGCCCTAGGAAAATAATTTCTGTATGGTACTGTAGAGGGTACCATCACCCTGCTCTGAGTCACTACCCTCATTCCGTCCTTGAAGCCACGTGACAGGCAGGTGGGTGTTACAATAACATTCACCATTTTACAGACAAGTAACTTAGATTCAGCCTGCAGCCATAGCCCTGTGGAATCCGATCCCGGCAGATCTTGGAAACTAAGCAGGGCCGGGCCTGGTTAGTACCTGGATGGGAGACTGCCTGGGAACACCAGGTGCTGTAGGCTTGGGAGAAGGACCTGGCAACCCCCTCCCAAAGATCAATCTGCCATCGAAAACCCTATGCACAGCAGAGAAGCACTGACAATAGTGTTTCCCCTGTTGTACAGAGGGTCGCTATGAGTCGGATACTGACTCGACGGCACATAACAACAACAACAACAACTTAGATTCAGGGGGCTTCAGCGACTTTCCCAAGGTTATTCGAGTGACAGCTGCACCATCAGGACTTTGAGCTATCAGTGTCTTGAGCTCTTCACTTCCTTAGACTGCCCGTGAGCCTTGAAGCCAAGTGCAATTTCATCAGCTACCATTGTGTCCACCCTCCTTTGGCTAACAAGAGTGCTCGTGAACAAGGTCTAGGTTCCTTGAGGGGAAGGACAAAGAACTGTGAGTGCCTGTGCAGTAGTCACTTTTCTGCTGCTATGACAGAATGCCTGGGAGAAACGATGTAAAGGAGGAAGCATTCATTCTGAGTCACAGTTTCAGAGGGTTTCAGTCCATCATGGCGGAAAGGGCACGGAGGAGCAGAGCAGCTCACATGGTGGCAGCCAGGTGCCTCGTGCCTATATTTGCTGGCTCTCTGTTTTCCCTTTCATTGCATTTGGATCCCAAGCCTATGAGATGGTGCTGCTCACATTCGGAGTGGGTGCACCTCCCTTGGTTAATCCTCTGTGGAAATGCCCTCGTGGTCACCCCCAGAAGTGTGCCTTACTAATCTCCTAGGAGTTTCTCGATATAATCAAACTGAAAATCAAGATTAACCATGAGACCTTGGCAAAGTATCCCTCCTAGTAGGAGAATGGCCAAGGCTCACTTGGTGAATTGATGATTAAACAAATGCCAAGCACTTCCTACTGCCTGGAAAGTCCTTCACAGTCAGACAGACACTGGAATAAGCAAAAAATATTTTTTATCCCAGTAAGAGTAACAAAATGGAAATCGTTACCATAAGAATGGAATTGTGCCCGGCGGTAGCAAACAACGGCTAGGGAGGAGGAGGCAGGAGGATCGCAAGTTGGAGACCAGAGGCAGCCTGCGTAACTTAGCGAGACCCTGCCTCAAAAAGTAAAAAAATGGACTGGGGGTGCAGCTCAGTGGTGCACAGCATGCAAGCATGAGGCCCTGGGTTTAACCCCCAGGATTGCAAAAAAAAAAAAAAAAAAAAAAAAAAAAAAAAAAAAAAAAAAAAAAAAAAAAAAAAAAAAAAAAAAAAAAAAAAAAAAAAAAAAAAAAAAAAGAAAAGAAAAGAAAAAAAAATGGAATTGTTCGACCTAAAGCATTAAGTATCAGAGTAGTCAAAGATGGCTTACAGAGAAGTTAGGCTACCAGCTATATCTGAAAACAATTAGCTTATTAATGGTGGGGCAAATGGGTGGGGGTAGAAATGGCTCTGAAACACAAAAATAAACCAGAGGGAACACAATGGCTCTTAAAGAAGCATTAAAATTGCTACCCATAGAACTGACAATACATTTCATTTTTATCTTTAACTTGTAAATGTAATAAGGAATCTAATCATTTTCACATTCTGTCAGCTGTCAAAGAGTCCAAGAGGCAAAATACGCAATAATATTTTTAGTCTCTCTCTCTCTCTCTCTCTCTCTCTCTCTCTTTCCTTCTCTCTCTCTCTCTTTAGAGAGAGAGTCACAATTTTAAAATCACTGGCCCGAATAAAAATAACACTATCCCGACAGTGAAAGCTACACTGACTGAAACCCACCTCCTTCCTTATTTAAACTGCACGGGCACCCACACTGCGCTGAGACAACTGCAGCCGGGGAGGCACGGTGAGCGTGCAGCAAGCCTTGCGCCTGACACACACAGCTCCATGTGACCGCCGTGACACGCTGGCCGAAAATAGACTTTGAATGCACAGCTTGCGTAAAAGGAGTCAGCACTGTCTCACGTGAGCGATTCTGTGGCTTGCGTGCCACGAAGCTCAAGCCGAACCCAGCTGCGTGGACAGAGAGGCAGAATTCCACGTCTGCCACGGCGGTGTTCTTTTCCATCAGGCTTGGCTTTCTGTGCCGACTGGAGGTCCCTGCGTAAAAAGCTTCATCAAAGGCAGGTGGGACAATTCATTAGCTGCTGCCTGCCAACTCACGCACCCCTAAAGGCAGCGCCACACAGACTCAGGGCATGCCTGGAAGGGCAGTCCGTCCAGGCAGTTACCGCGAAGAATGTCGCCACAGATGAAGATCCATGTCCGACACCGCTTTGGAATAGTAATTTCTTAATTCTTATTCAAATCTGGCAGGCAAGATCATATACCCTGATCCGAATTGGCCACGTGATCCTGATGGCGTTCTGCTAATGGGCTGTTCGCTTAATTTATGTAATTTTAAAAAATTAAATAGTCGTATTTCAAATCCCCACTGCAGTCCTTCAGACAGAAAGTACACGCTCAAAAGTTACAGTGTCTATAATCAGGGCCATCAAACTTCTCACCTTGTTGACTACACTGCCCTGAAGTTTTACCATTTCTGGGCTGCCCTCTTGGCTTGTGAGAAAAATGTTGCAGAATGCGATCGGCAAGTCACTTAAGGCTCTTCTTAGGGAAACGAGGTTTGTCACTTTGGGTTTAGATAGAAACATCTATCTGTCGCTTTATGAATACAGAGTAAGAACGCAGCACGCTAGCTTACAGATGTATTTGCAAAAAGGACATCGCGGGCAGAGCAAAGGCTGTGTTCAAAAGCCACCAAAATCAAATTCATTCTTTGTTACACACACAATTCCAGAAAAAACACATTTCAATTCATGAAAGATTTACCCAGAGCCTCCAATGTTCAAGGCATTGTACTAGCTGTTGGGAACTACCTCTGTTTAAAAATCCATTTCTTTACCCTGCCCTTCATGGGCAATGGATGCCAGACGAGACTGTGCAAGGTCTAGAGCAATCACGGGCAGAAGGAAGGCTTCTCAGAGGCCCTGGAAATGTCAATCTAGGACAAGACACCCCTCCCTAGAAGGTTCCATCAAGGAACTGGATAGAGAAATGAACGTTACCCCTCACTTAGAACGTGTCTGCTTTCTATCCTGGGCTCTGCTCTTACTGCTGCTATTGCTGTGAGGTACTGTCAAGTGGGGTCTGACTCATAGCCACCCGATGTACAATAGAACGAAACACTCCCAGACACTGTGCCATGTCTGGCACTATTGTCAATGCTTCTCTGCTGCTCATAGGGTTTTAAGTGGCTGGTTGTTTTAGGAGTAGGTTGCCAGGTCCGTCTCCCAAGCCTGGAGCACCTGGTGTTCCTTTGTGGTCTCCCATCGAAGGACTAACCAGGCCTAATTGTGCTTAGCTTCCAAGATCTGATGGGATCGGATGCCACAGTGGTCCAGCTGCAGGCAATACATGCATAGGCTACCCATGAATTTTTTAAATAAATGAATATGCAAATGTATAGATCAGTGAGGTAGTTTGTCAGATTTGCCTTCAAGGTTATATGGGGAGAAGAGACATGGGGGAGAAAAGGTGTTGAGGGGTGGTCAAGGTTCATGGAACCCTACCAAAAAAACCCAAAAAAACAAAACAAAACAAAAAACAACCTTCCACATTGTCTTCAAATCCCATATTTCCTGAGGCATCCACTGAACAGCTAAAAACCATTTTTCAATTAAACATGGAAGACTTTGTTTTTTGACTTTTCTTCATTGCTGGATAGCCAGCATTTACAAATACTATACTACCACTTCGATTCTCTGGTTTGCTACACACAACCCCTTAAGAAAGCATCATTCTCCCCATTTTTCAGATTAGAAAACTGAGGATCCTATGTACCTTGCCAACAGTCACTGAGCTAACAGAGATTCAGACTTGCTTATGGCCAATTTTAAAACCCAGGTTCTCCCCCAGGCCCTCCCTGACTCATTTCACTCAGGATTCGATGTACAGCACACTTCAGCTCCAGGTCACTTAAATAAGCAGCGCTCACACAGTCCAGCTGCTATAGATTACATTGTAACGAGGCAGAATACCTTCTTAGTCTCAAAGAACGGACTCACACTGGAACCATCAGAACACAAGCACAATCTAATTCTGAGACTTCTTACACCAGTACATATTTAACTTAAGGCAAGAAAAATGGTAAGATGAACTCTTGATCATTAAACAGGCTGCCATTTTTATACAATAATATTCTATTTACGCCCTGGTAGGCACACAGAGTTGTTTCACTAAGGTGATTTTTAAAAATTTTTTAAAATATAGATACTATGGCTGAGTTTGGGCTGGGATTTAGCTCAGTTGGTAGAGCGCTGTGATGCAGTCTCTGAGGTCCTGAGTTTGATGTCCAGCACTGCAAAATGGGAGAAGGACCTGGCAACCCACTCCCAAGGCAAACCCAAAACAGTCAGCCATTGAAAACCCTGTGAGGGTTGCTATGAGCCAGATACAACTCGATGGCACCTAACAACAACAACAATGGCTGAGTTTACGGAACTCCACATCTTTCTATTAAATAACATAACTGATCTGCTCCCAAGTACTTCACGATTTCTCCCACATGCAGAAAAACCTACCTCCTCCCTTTAAATGGCCAGTTTTTGCTCTCTGAACAAACTACGAGGCACTCATGCCATTGAACTTTATTAAGACATCCACCTAAATACATTCATCTCTCTCCACAGACCTATTATATCAAAAGGATCGGAGAATTCCTTCCAAGCCATTAAAGGGAACATTTTCCACATTTAGAAATGTTTTCAGTCTGCTGTTGAAACAAAGGAGCTAAATGTTCGACGTGCTAAGGCTCTGCCCACTTTGACTACTCATTATTACGGTGCTTTCTCTGCCTGATTGGATAAAGAAGACAACACAATTTGTAATTGATTTTTTTACCACTAAACAACTAATTTTGCCTTCCAAAAAAAGCTCTGGGGTTTATTAACTGTGCAATCACAATTGACTGAGGTCCCTTCATCAAATTAGCCCTGCAACAATGCAATTTTTCCCTTATTTTCCTTCTATTCCAAGAAGAGCTTTGCACGCGGCTGTTATTAAGACAGACAGCCAGTCTTCTCTAATTCAGGAGCTTTGCTCATGGCAACAATTCATCATTACAGCCACAGAATGGTTTAATCAGATCCTGGGCTTCCCTTCCCTTATTTCCTCTGTCCTATGGCCTCAGAAAATAAGTGACTTCCAAACTGCAGTGACCGCTGGCTCTTAAAAAGGAATATGCTGAGCCAGGCAAGGGGGCGCATGCCTATCATCCCAGCGGTTTAGGAGGCAGAGGTAGGAGGATCGCAAGTTCAAGACCAGAGGCAGTCTGCATAACTTAGCGAGACCCTGTCTCATAAAGTAAAAACATGGGCTGAGGGTGCAGCTCAGTGGTCCAGCACTTGCAGACCATGCAGGCGAGAGGCCCTGGGTTCAACCCCCAGTACCAAAGACAAACAAACAAAAACAAACAAAAAAGGGATATGCTTTGTTGTTGTTTAGGAAAAGGGCTTTCCATTAAATAAGCTAGTCCATTTCTGAGACTGTTTCTTTATACATATATTCCACAGTTACGCTCTATCATAAAAAGCTTTGATGAACTGATTGCAGACAGACCTGGCAGCCCACTCCCCAAAATCAATCCACCATTGAAAACCCTACGAACAGCAGAGAAGCACTGACAATAGTGTTCCGCCTGTTGTATGTCGGGTCGCTATGAGTCAGATACTGAGTTGACAGCACCTAACAACAACGGGAGTCACATGGGGCTGGGATTTAGCTCAGTTGGTAGAGTACTGCTCTGCAGTCTCTGAGGTCCCGAGTTCGATTCTAAGGATGGCAAAAATGGGAGAAGGACGTGGCAATCCACTCCCAGGGCAATCCCAAAACAGCCATTGAAAACTCTGTGAGGGTCGCTATGAGTTGGACACAACTCGAGGGCACCTAACAACAACAACAGGAGTCATACAGACTCTCATCAATGCCCACATAAAAATTTACTTCTACATAATCAAACAAAAGTCCTTTATCTGGGTCCCAGCCCCCAACCTGACCCTTGTCCTTCAGGACAACAACAGTGTCCCAAATGCCAAATGAAAGGGTGCTTGAAGATCCAGAAAGACAGCCCAGAGACCAATCCACGTGTCTGAGGAACATATACACCTTCTTGGAGGCACGGCTCATGGGGTTTCTAAGTGGATCACAGATGGACTCCCTGGCGACTGTGAATGCAAGGGAAACTAGATGCCACTGACAGAGAGATGAGCACTAATGAAGTGAGCTAATGCAGCAAAAGATAACAGAGTCAGGGGACGCAATGCCGCCCAGAGGAATCTTAAAATAAGCTCCTGCTTGGCCCCCAATCCCCAGAAGAGCAAAAAAAAGGCATCTTCAGAACCACAGCGTTTAAAACCTTGACAACTGAGAAGGGCCAGCTCCTCCTTCCTGTGCCACCAACTGGAGTTAGGGAGCTCTCCCAGCATCTTTGCCTAGCAATGCAATAAGCGCAAGGTTGCTGATGTTGTTCTAGTTCAGTAGAAGGTGAATCAAAATGCTGAGTGTCCACACAGACAGATATCCAGCAGAGGTGGCCTTGGCACGTGCTCTGACTGGGTGCTTCTAATACGTTTGCTGAAGCCACCAGTTTCAAGCCAAAATGCATGGGAAATGATCAACACAGAGGGATTTTTGCATGTGCTAGGCACACCACAGCAATGGTTTTCACAGAGAGCAATTCAGCAGTCAAGCAAAGGTCCTGAGGCCAGCGGGCCATGGACACCCACCTCTGACCTTGCCAGGCCAGGAAGGTGGGGAGGAAGGAAAGTGCCTGGCAATAGAAACCCTCTGAAAGAAAGAAAGTTATTTCTCAAAGGAATTTCTCCACTCTGCCCCTCTGCAAATCCATGGTGCCATATTGTACCCCTTCCATCTAAATTTCCAGAGAGCAAGTGGGGTGTTGTCAGGAAAGAAAAAGACTGTCCTGGTCGCTCTAGTTTTAGGAAACTTCACAGAGTAGGTATTTGCAATTTTGTTCTTTTTATCGCCCCCCCCCCCACTCCACCAGCACCCAGCGATATTTCTGCGCAGGTAGAGTACCTTATGGACTGGGATTTAGCTCAGTTGGTAGAGCACTGTGCTGCAGTCTCTGAGGCCCTGAGTTCGATTCCCGGCACCGCAAAAATGGGAGAAGGACCTGGCAATCCACTACCAAGGCAATCCTGAAACAATCAGCCATTGAAAACCCTATGAGGGTCACTAGGAGTTGGATACCGACTCAACGGCACCTAACAACAACAACAACAAGAGTACCTTATCCATCCACTGGCTTCCCTTTCTTGTTAAATCAATTCTCTAAAAACCAAGAGGAAATTCTAGGGGAGCTCACGTGAGGGTCTCTAAACCTAATCATTATTTTATCATGTCTTGAAAGTGGAAGAAAAGGATGGAAAGACCCCTGGTCATTCAGTGTTGAACATATTGCAATCTTATATGAAGACAGCCAATTGGATTTCTGTATTGAGTGCTTACAATAAAGTGAATTTGCTTGCTCGAGGACCTGTTGATTTGGGGGCTTTAATAAAGCCTCAATTATCTTTCCCTTGTGAACAAGCTTTTTATAGATTAACAGGCCTAAAATATTTTTTAATTGAAATCCAACTGTAAGGCATGAGCTGGGAATGCACGAGAGAGGGGGGCAGGAGCCCAGATTTATTTCTCAGAAGTGCGTGGTCGAGAGGGGACGCCCTGCACGTTACCAGACAGGTGGGATGTAATGGATTACGTGGTGTCCTCTCTGCGCCTGGTGGGCTGGAAACACTAGGATCCGGGCTATATGGTGGATCTTCACTAGGGAGTTACACGGTACAGAAAAGGCCCAGCCAGACACAGCCTGTCGCTGACCCCACCCTGCGCTGCCCTTCACTACCTCGCTGGATAGAGACAGACACATGGCTGGACTTACAGACATGCAGACATGGGAGAAATGACCAATGATGTCTAAACCTCTAGCCCTGAGTGTCTTAACCTGACCACACAGAAATGAAGCCCACCTTGAAAATGAGTTTGTCTACACTCCCACACAACACGCAAGGTTCCGTGCATTCTCTCCATGGAACGGTGGGTTAGACACGTCTGTGACTCTCACGTGACAACAGCCCATCCGCTTCTCCCGCTTCCTACCCGCAAACCTTAGCATAATAACTGCTAGGCAAAAAAAATAAAAAAGAAATAATAAAGAATGATTATGCAATCATATTTGGGCAAAAAGCTAACATATGGGAATCAGGGCAAAAATATGGATTTCAAGATAAAACATATGGGTGCCCATATGGAAAAAAAAAGGTTTCCTGGCCGGAAACTAAGCTGCTGCATTTTCTCTGCCTATATGAATGGCACGAGCTTTCTTTCCCTTCTGCCAAACAATCCTGTCCTCCGACAGATTACAATGTTACAAACCCGCATGCAAATCTCAGGAACCGCTGCACTGTTACCATCTTTATTCCAGTCGTTTCTGTTCTCTGAATCCTTTCTGTCACTTAGTGGCTCAGTAAGTAGATGGATTTTTAGTAAAACAGTGAGGTTTATTCCAGTCAATCCTGTGACTGACTCTCTCCTTGATGCTCAACTTGTTGTTGTTGTTAGGTGCTGTCGAGTTGGTATCCGACTCATAGCGACCCTCATAGGGTTTTCAATGGCTGTTTCAGGATTGCCTTGGGAGTGGATTGCCAGGCCCTTCTCCCAGATGCTCAAATAATGGAACTTATTTTTCTCCCGAACCTCAGTGAGAAAATCCTTTCGCTGGCACACAGATGCCTGTATGTGGGGACCTGTGCATGCACCCGCACACACGCACACCCCAAACATACTAGGCGGCTCTCTTTTGATTATGAACAAGCCCCCCACTGCTGTCCTCAAGCTTGGCAACAGCAGGGGCTTGGACTCAATAGTTTACATCCTGCAGAGAGCACAACACAGACACAATGAGACAGGGATCAAGTGAGAAATGAATTCTCACCGGGCACCCTGGCACGCGCCTTTCACCCCAGAGACTCGAGAGGCAGAGGCAGGAGGATTGCAAGTTTGAGACCAGAGGCAGTCTGCGTAACTTAGGGAGACCCTGTCTCAAAAAGTAAGAAAATGGGCTGAGGGTGCAGCTCAGTGGTCCAGCACTTGCAGAGCATGCAAGCGTGAGGCCTTGGGTTTAACCCCTAGTACTGCAATATATATATATAATATATATAATATATATAATATATAATATATATATAATATATAATATATATAATATATATAATATATATATATATATATATATATTAAAAAGAAATGAATTGGCAACAAAGTTTCCATCTTTGTCTCTTGCTATGTATTCATGTTGTTGTTGTTGTTAGGTGCCATCCGGTCAGTATCCGACTCATAGCGACCCTACATACAACAGATGAAAGACTACTGTCAGTGCTTCTCTGCTGTTCATAGGGTTTCAATGGTGGATTGATTTTTGGGAATAGATTCCTGGGTCCTCTTCCCAAGCCTACAGCACCTGGTGGTCCCAGACAGTCTCCCATACAAGGACTAACCAGGCCCAGCCCTGCTTAGCTTCTGAGATCTGACAGGATCAGATGCCAGGGTACTCTGGCTGCAGGCAAGTATTCATAGAGACCATGATTCTTTGAGGGGTGAAGGTATCAAGAGTATATGGGAGACTTTTCAGGAAGTCACTTGCTTGTTGTTAACAGGTGCTAGGAGCTGACTCACAGCAACCCTATGTACAACAGAATGAAACACGGCTCAACACTGTGCCCTTCCTGGCCCTATGTCAGTGCTTCTTGGCTATTCATAGGGTTTTCAATGACTGATCATCTCTAGATTGCTTCAGGAGTGGATTGCCATGTCCTTCTCCCATTTTTGCGGTGCTGGGGATCAAACCCAGGGCCTCAGAGTACACAGTGCAGCCCTTTACCAACTGAGCTAAACCCCAGCGTGAGGAACACAGACGCGTCCTTATCGCCCACTTCTAATTCAGTGGGTTCTCTGTGAGCAGATACCTCACTTGGAAGGTATCAGGTAATTTACCTGTGAGGATATTGCTTAATGGGAAACTTACACCACGCCTCTTGTGGGATTCAGACACTCAAGCATCATTTTAAACTCTGTCCTTGCCCTATGACACTTCAGGGGCGAGTATGCTTTAGGGGTGTCCGCCAAGAAGGAGAGCCTCGGATTAGATATGTGGTTATTTTACAGTTTCAAACTAGGGCTGTACTTCCTGATTTCCAGTCCCTAGAGGCTTAGATTCCTAGCAGGAACACCACAGCCTTCTCACCTGAAGGTTCTCTATGGAGTTTCCAAATTATCTCTGCCAAGGGAAAGAAAATTCACCCTATTCACAGAAAGCCTACAGCTGTACCACTGGGGCATCCGATCCCGTCCGATCTCGGAAGCTAAGCAGGGTCAGGCCTGGTTAGTACTTGGATGGGAGACCACCTAGGAACACCAAGAGCTGCAGGCTTGGGAGAAGGACCTGGCAACCCCCTCCTAAACATCAATCCATCATTGAAGACCCTATGAATAGCAGAGAAGCACTGACAGTAGTGTTTAGCCTGTTGTACATCAAGTTGCTATGAGTCAGATACCTACTCGACAGCACCTAACAACAAACAAATTAACAGAAACTATATTATGGGCAGTTTAGCTGCAGTATGTAAAGGTTCAAGGGCAGATTTCAGCTCCTTTCACCCCATCCCTCTTTTTAGCAGCTAAGGTAGAAATTAGGGGTTTAGAAGACCTCAGGGTATTCGAGGCAAGTCTGGTGGATTCTTCTCATACCTACTTATCCCAGAAATACAGAAGGCAAAGAGAATAAGGAGAAATTAAATTTCGTGAAAGGACACAGCAGTGGCAAGCTGATGTATAGCAATGAGGCCAGTGCCGGCCTCAGGTCTTTCCCGCGCTCAGCTATTACAGCAATTAGAGGCAGTGCATCTGAATTATTTCATCACCCTCTCTCCCACCCGCCCTGCGTGGTTCCTCTAGAAGCAGAAGAAAAGTGCGTCCTGCCTTCGCTGTTCGTACTCCGCATCTGTGACGGCCACGTTTGCTTTGTTTTAAGGGGATTTTTTTTTTTTTTTCAAATAAAGTTTGCTGTGATCAGTCATTACAAGACTCAGTTTCTTCCCACAAGGATCGAGTCCAAATTCCTCAGCTTCACATTTAACTCTGTTCACAGTCTGGTCCTCATCTACCCTCCCAAGTTTATTTTCTGTTATTTCTTTTGATATTTACCACATGCAGTAAAGTGTTTACTGTGTGTTGAGAAAAAACACACATGCATCCAGCTTCCAAGCTTTTGTGCAAGCTGTTCCTGTGCCTATAAAGTCCCTTCCTCCACTTTCACTTATTAGCAAACAATTTGCCAGGCAACAGCATAGATAATCGAAAAACAGAGCTGAACCAACAGGCAGAGTCCTGCAACTCATGGAGCTCCCAACCTATCCCCAAAACGAAACCATCTTTCAGTGCTCAATAATAACTTCCCCAAATCTGTTTTAAGCCTGCAGCTGTAGCCCTGTGGTGTCTGGTCCCGTCAGATCTCTAAAGCTAAGCAGGGTCGGGCCTGGTTAGTCCTTGGATGGGAGACCGCCTGGGAACACCAGGTGCTGTAGGCTTGGGAGAAGGACCCAGCAACCCACTCCCAAAAATCAATCCACCTTTGAAAATCCTATGAACAGCAGAGAAGCACTGACAATAGTGTTTCAACTGTTGTATGTAGGGTCGCTATGAGTTGGATACCGACTCGACGGCACCTAACAACAAATCTTTTTTGGATCAGACTAAAATCTAAGCATGTGTAACACAGTCCCAAGCCCCATCAGGCAAGAAGAATAAATATGGATTTTAAAGATATGAATAAAAGGATCATGATAAAACAGTGTTGCTATTTTTAAAAGTCTCAGCTCCTTCATTCATTCGGTTGAGTGCATCACTTTTTCCAGGCACAGGGCTTGGGAAGTAGTCTGGAAGCTAAGCAGGATTGGCCTGGTTACTCCCTGGATGGGAGACCGCCTGGGAACACCAGGTGCTGTAGGCTTGGGAGCTGACCCGGCAACCCACTCCCAAAACAATCACCATTGAAGAACCTATGAATAGCAGAGAAGCCCTGACAATAAAGCCAGGCGTGGCAGTGTCAGAGAGGCCTTTGCTCTGTTGTGTATATATCAGGTCTCTGTGAGTTGAACCTGACTCGTCAGCTCCTAAAAAGAAGTCCCCAATACAGGCATCGCTGTTTAATTGTAAACCTTAAGGACCTCTCCTCAAGGAACTTATGATTTTACAGAAATAAGATTTAAACACACAGGCAAAAAAAATGCATACAAAAATGCCCTTTCGGAAAAGATGATGGCAGAGGAGCCATTTTGGAAGCTGAAGAGACGGCAAAGTTTCCTGTGTGGTGGTTGCTCTGAAAGGCAGATTTGAAGGGAGGCTGCTTTATGATTGCTCAGGGAATATAATGCACTAGATTGCAAGAAGCAAAACTAATGTGAGATTATTTTCTAAATGCCATATAATGTT
>VMDO01003845.1:25867-42627 GCA_007922755.1 Pedetes capensis
CTGGATGGGAGACCGCCTGGGAACACCAGAAGCTGTAGGCTTGGGAGAAGGACCTGGCAACCCCCTCCCAAAAATCAATCTGCCATTGAAAACCCTATGCACAGCAGAGAAGCACTGACAATAGTGTTTCCCCTGTTGTACAGAGGGTCGCTATGAGTCGGATACCGACTCGACGGCACCTAACAACAACAACAACATATAATGTTTGATCCAATTAAAAAAAGATGCTAGGATGTGGAATGGGGTCAAAACAACGCATTATTCAATGATTTTGGAGAAGCTTTCGGGAACGCGTGTTGGCTTGGGTTTACGGAAATGCTGCCCTTCTGCCCGGGAGTACAAGCCAGGGATTTCCATTACGGTTACACGGTGGATTTTCCCATCTCACCCTGGTTTGCCAAGTTGCGTATTCCGCTCTGATTGTAACCTGTGTCCTGCCTGCCTGTGGATCACCAGCAAAAGCCGTAACTGTGGATCCAATCAGGAAACTCTGGCTGGGCAGGGAATTTCACTTCACAGAATCCAGAACCAAGAGGTGCGCAGTCTTCAAAACCAGATGCCTTCAAGCCAACGTTCAGTTTCTCACGTAAAGGTCTTTGGTCCTAACGCCTCATGCCAGGGAATTGGCCCTGTAAATATCCTGAGAGAGTCTGATCCAAAGATGCCAATGCGAATTGAGTCAAGCCAGTCAGCTCATGGGTAGCCTGAGCGAATCACCTACTGTTACCCAGTCCCTCAATCCAGTGCTGGGGGAGAGTAGTGGGTGTAACTCTGCTGGCTGCATTGAATCTCTTTGTTAACTTTGCTGTCTTTATAGAGGGACTAGTTGTTGTCATTGTTAGGTGCTGCTGAGTCAGTATTTGACTCATAGCAACCCTGTGTACAACAAGCAAAACACTATCGTCAGTGCTTCTCTGCTATTCATAGGGTTTTCAGTGGTGGATTGATTTTTGGGAGTGGGTTGCCGGTAACTTAAAGGTTATCCTCTGTCCCTCCTAGCTTAAAATCTTATTTTTAGGAAGAAGGGGAAAAAGGCGAGCTGGCGCCTGGGGAAGGCAGCCGTGGGGGGAGAGAGGGAGGGATGAGAGACTGATTACTTGCCAAACTAGCACATGTTCGCCAGAGAACGCGGTCAAGTGGTCAGGAACAGCACGGATGTTAATTAGCAGCGAAATGAGGAATGAGCCAGCATTAGCCCTGAGACTAATCAATGGGAAAATCACTCCGAGCAGCAGCTTAATGAAGTAGTATACAGCTGTTTATTTTTAGTCTGTTTTCTCCAGACAACCCCCTCCACCCCAAGTGCTTATTAATTTTTGAAAAAAATAACTTGCTAAAATATATTTTTTCAAAGCCTGACACAGCTCTGATTTTTTTCTATAACTTCCTATCATTTCTTTCTTTCTGTCGCTGGGACACCCATTAAGATTAGGCACACCCAAGCACGACACTAGAAATATGCTTTTTAACCAATCGTTAGATAGATATCCATTGTAGCTTTATCTCATAAAACAGCACGTAGTTTCTCAGAAAGTGGGCTATGAAATATCCCAGACAGCAAATAAGACTTTTCTCTCAATTTCTTTAACAGCGAGGGAAATTATTTAGAAAATATTTTTTGCTTGTTTCTCATTTTTAAAAATATTTCCTTCTCCTATCTAAAAGCAAGCCAGTAAGACCTATTAATTAAGACCCACTGATCCCTAGGGGTTTGGATAGAAAGCGCATCATGCAGTACACAAGGACCCAAAACTGGAGGACCGATTGTAGCTGAAGACTGCTGTCATTTTTTCAGGATCATGGGAAGACAGGAGCGTCCACTGAAGCAGACTGAGTCTCTCTCTGAGAATCTCTCCCTCGGCTCTAACTGGACCGTGACATTTTTCTCTGAAGGGCACAAACGCTCCACCCCAGCAAGCTCCAGGAACCCAAACGGGCTTTGAAAATGAGCAAATCCTCACAACGCAGGAAATAAGCTCGGGGCTGGCTTCTCCTCGGAAGGGTGGAGGTGTCACTGCAAGAGCATTGGCCAACCAGAGGCAGGAGGGGTGAGCTAAATGGAAGGGGGCCAACAGGAGCTCTTCCCTCCTGCCTCGCCTTGCTCTCTCTTTTCCTCTTTTTATTTAATAATTGGACAAGTAGCAATACTGACCCCATCAGACAGAAAGCCTAGTGTTTGCAAAGTGCATTCAAATGGAATCAGAACTTTGCTCTAAAGAACATATAAAAAGAGCCGGGTGCGGTGGCGAACGCCTGTCATCCCAGTGGCTCGGGAGGCAGAGGATCTCAAGTTGGAGACCAGAGGCAGTTTGCGTAACTTAGTGAGACCCTGTCTCAAAAAGTAAAAAAAAAAATGGGCCGGGGTGCAGCTCAGTGGTCCAATACTTGCAGAACATGCAGGCGCGAGGCCCTGGGTTCAAACCCTCAGCGCAGCAAAAAACAAAACAAAACAAAACAAAAAACTTTAAAAAAGGCTTCTTCATTTCTTCTTTATCTGAAGATTCAAAATCCCAAGTAAAAGAGGACTTTTCTCTTTGTATTCCTGCTTCCTCCAAGTGCAAATACTGACTTAGTTTATTCCTCATTGTCTACATGGAAGAAAATGCAAATGATGGATGTTTTTATTGCATCATATCATCAATGAAATACACACACATTCTCTCCCAAAGAAAGTCGACGCAACTTTAGTTACACCTGTACCAATCGAGAAGCTAAAATGCTGATAGAGCCGGCGCCCTGGCTCATGCCTATGACCCCAGCAACTTGGGAGGTAGAAGAAGGAGGATCGCAGGTTCGAGGCCAGAGGCTGCCTGTGTAACTTATCGAGACACTGTCTCAAGATAAAAAAATAAAAATGGCATAAATTGAAAATATAAAGAATGCACAATGAGACTTACCATAGAAAGGACAATTTAAGGAATGGAAAGGAGGAGGGTGGGGTCGAGCAGAAGGAAGTGAAGATTGGAGATGGGATGGGGAGGAGGGTGAGTGAGGAGGGATGAAGGGGGAGAGGTCCATCTCTATGTAAAGAGCACAACTTCATGAATATGTTGGAAAAGTAGGGGAAGATAAGCCAAATAACCATTAGAGTTTAATCACAAACTAGCCATAAGACTCCATAAACTTTGTGGGTCAATGAAAGTGTTGCCAGAAGTGATGAAAAGGATGCAGAATGGAAAAGGGCAAGGCTGTATTAGTCTGCATCCCATAATTTACTAATAAAGGGGAAAATAAATAAATACATAAAAAGGTGGCTGTGCGTGCAGCCCAGTGGCAGAGCACTGGCAGAGCATGTACAAGGCCACAAGTTCAACTCTCTAGTACCAGAAAATAAATAAAATAAAGTAAAATAAAATTAAAGTAAATGTCAATAGATGGGTGCTTGGCTTTGTTGCTATTAATTAGGAAGAAAGAGCAGCCCATGTTACTGGAAGCTTCTTCTGAAACCTGGCCAGAACATCCTACTAATGTTGTTGTTGTTGTTAGGTGCCATGCAGTCATTGTGTGACTCACAGCAACCCAATGTACAATAGGTGAAACACTATTGTCAGTGCTTCTCTGCTGTTCATAGGGTTTTCAATGGTGGATTGATTTTTGGGAGTGGGTTGCCAGGTCCTTCTCCCAAGCCTACAGCACCTGGTGTTCCCAGGCAGTCTCCCATCCAAGGACAAACCAGGCCTGACCCTGCTTATCTTCCAAGATCTAACGGGATCAGACGCCAGAGGGCTACCGCTGCAGGCCTCCTACTAATGGTCATTGTGATTTTTCAAGCATACAGAAGCATCTTGAGAAAACAAAAACAAACAAAAAACCCTATTAACTGCAAACCAGGGCAACAACCGCACTCAGGTAAAGCCCATTCTAGGCTGATGTGACAGCTCCAGGAATTCGAAACAAAACCTCGCAGGCTGGAGCACCAACAGCTGGCTGGGAGACTGCCACAGATTGTTAGGGGGGCTGCAAGCTAGAGATACGTAACGGGAAGGTTAGAAATGATAGCTAAAAAAAGACAAACGGCTCCGAAGGCCACCTTCTTCCAACTGCCCCAGCAAAACATGTTCATTCGGTTTGCTTGCACGCCTGTTACGGAAATGCTACTTTGGGATTCTAGGAACCCAGGCTGTCAATTTTTCAGATTCTGCCCCTTCATGGTAGCTTAGAGCTGCTTAATTCAAATCCACTTCCAATAAGAGATTTCCTGCCCCTAAATGACACCCAGTGAAGAGCGAATGGAAACGTAAGGTAAATAACTATCATCAGCCATATTATCTTCCTCCTGGCACCCCTCACTTCGCAGGCGTATTTAGAGCCCCCTCCGGGGTGCCATCCTCTTTAACAAGCAGCACAGCGTTTCCTGGAATATTACTTAAGATGCTGCGGGGCGAACATCGCCCAGGTTAAAATGTTACCTAGAGACCTACAAGCCACTGCGTCTGCTGCAGGGCCATCTTTTTTTTTTTTTTTTTTTGCCACATTTTGGGATGTCTGATGAGATGAAAGGGCACTCGGACGGAGGATGAAACGAGATGTGAAGACTTTCAGCTGGGCTTTTATGTTTCGGTTCATTGATCAGCGGTTGTGAAGAGCACAGAGTTTGCAAAAGTAACTCTGGGAAGAAATGAATGGGGAGCGGGGGGCGGGGGGTTGGTGTGCAAGTCAGAAGGACTCGCTGCATTTGCCAAACGCAGAGGAGATGGGAGTAAAACCACCAAATTACTCCCAGGGTGGGGGTGTTAGATGCCACTGACTTTTTGCCTTACATCACCTTTTAGGGGGGGCGATAGCTCCCAATCAGTGCTGTGCCCACGGACCACCTTGCAAAGTGTTTAAAACGCAGGGTCCTGTGGCACCCGGAGAGATCCGGATTCAACACATCAAGGAATCTGCATTTCTAACTCTCCCTGCCAGTGACTGTGTGGACGACAATTTGAAAATCGCTCTATGACGTTAAGAGCGCAGAGATTTTGTTTTTAATGGCTAACGCTATTGCATACAGACTTTCACCCCGCTCACATGGGCTCTGCCCGCAAAGCACGCAACTACGACTCGTGATCGACCCGCAGGAATGTGATCAGCCGGGGCGGAAAGGGGAGCTGAGGACTGGAAAAAGAATCCATGGCTGGCTCCCGTGCATCCAATCACCCTGCTCATCCAAAATATAGCGGGGAGGTGTTCTAACTGGCATCCGGGGCTCGACTGTTACAGCTCAATGGCAGGAAAACTGGCAATCATTTCCTTTTATGGGGTCCACAATTTTTGAAGAACCCAGTCATTTAAAAAAGCGAGCCATCCCTCCTCTATGGAGAGAGGAGGGCCTTGCTCAAGATCGCTGCACCCAGATGGCAAGCAGGGCTGGGGTTCAGCCCAGTTGGTAGAGAGCTGCTCTGTGCTCTATAACAATCTGGGTTCGATCCTCAGCACCACCAAAGTGGGAGAAGGACCTGGCAGCCCACTTCCAAAACAATCAGCCGCTGAAAACCCTGTGAGTAGCCGAGAAGCACTGACATAGCGCCAGTGTCTGGGAGAGTTTCATTCTGTTGTACACAGGGTTGCTGTGAGTTGGGCCCAATTCGAGGGAACCTTGCAACAACAACAAAAAGATGGGAAGCCTGGCTGATGCAGAGAGGGAACTGGTTCTAAACCACAGTCTAGGCTGTCTCCTTGCAGCAGCTCAGCCTTGGGCAGGAGTGCGCTCATTTTCTGGCACACAGTAGGCATTCTTCTGCACAATGAATAAGCACCCTAGGCAGAAACAGACTTCTATACCATGAATACGGGCTGGGATTTAGCTCAGTTGGTAGAGCTCCGCTCTGCAGTCTCTGAGGTCCCAGGTTTGAGTCCCAGCACCGCAAAAATGGGAGAAGGACATGGCAATCCACTCCCGAGGCAATCCCAAAACAGCCATTGAAAAAAATCCCGTGAGGGTCACTATGAGTCAGACATGACTTGACAGCAACTAACAACAACATACAATGAATATAAAATCTGCAACATGAGAGATGTAGAGGGAGAAAAAACCCAAACAGAGGAATTTATTTGTTAACCAAGCAAGGGTGATTCTACTGGTGACATTAATTTCCCAGTTCAATTTATGAGAGTTACTGTTGCCCAAGCAATCAGCCACTGAAAACCCTATGAGGGTCGGTATGGGTCGGACACAACTCGAGAGCCCCTAATGACAGCAACAAAGGAATCATTAAGAGTTGCCAGTGGAAAACAGGACCCAGCTCATATACTCGTACTGCGTGTGTCTGTGTGTGTGTGTGTGTGCGTCTGTGTGCACACGTGCACGTGCTGGAGATTAAACCTAGGTCCTCCAGCTTTCAATGCACACGTCCTACCGCTGAGCTGCAACCACAGCCTCTACCCTTATGCTTGTTGTTGTTAGGTGCCATCGAGTCCTGTCCGACTCATAGCAACCTTTATAGGGTTTTCAATGGCTGACTGTTTCGGGATTGCCTTGGGAGTGGATTGCCAGGTCCTTCTCCCATTTTTACGGTGCTGGGAATTGAACTCGGGACCTCAGAGACTGCAGAGCAGCGCTCTACCCACTGAGCTACATCCCAGCCCCATTCTTACACTTAACCTAACACTATTGTAAGACTGGTACATCAGCCCCAATGACCAAGAAGTGGTCACAACTTTTATACCCTGAATGTATGTTTGGAGTTAATCATTATTTAGTATTTAGAATTTCTCCAGAGAAACTAAGTCCTAAGTGGAGCTTGTGTTTCTAGGCTACTAAATTGAAGCCAATTTAACAGGTAGGTGAATAAACCACATTTTCATGGGGAAACAGAGGTATAGAACTCTAGGAAACATCTTCCTCTACTTCTGTCCTAGGAAGAGAGGAGACCTCCTTAGTCAGGCAGTGGGAAAGGCCCCCCACCCTACTCTCCTCAGTTCAATATATCACATTAACTCCAGTGCCTTAGGAGTAGAATGGCATGTTCTCCCCTCTTGTAGGATCCTGGGTCACAGATGGGGCTATCGAGAGCCACCAAGGGTCGCAGGGGAAGCAAGAGGGTGTAACAGATTGATGGCCTGTACAGAGCTAATTTCCTTTTCATTAGGAAATAATATCTTTAGGATTCTCTCAGGAGATGAATCATTAATAAGCTACAGATAGGGCGCAGTGGCACATGCCTGTCATCCCAGCAGCTCAGGAGGCTGAGGCAGGAGGATCGCAAGTTTGAGACCAGAGGCAGTCTGCGTAACTTAGCGAGACCCTGTCTCAAAAAGTAAAAAAATGGGCTGGGGGTGCAGCTCAGTGATCCAGCACTTGCAGAGCATGCAGGCACGAGGCCCTGGGTTCAATCCTTAGTACTGAAACAACAACAACAACAACAAAAAAAAAACAGTAAGATACAGATAATGGTGAGGAAGTTTCAAGCTAAGCAGCACTGGCACATAAACTACAGCCGAGGTGTTTTTTTCCATATCAGTTCATGGCCACTTTAAGGCATGGTATTTGCTAGGACACTTGAACCTTGTTCACATTATTGAATTTTACTTATTCATTTGTTCATTCACTTATGTTTCTTTGGTTTGAGACAAGGTCATGCTCTACAATCCAAGCTAGTCTTGAACTAATGCTCTTCCTGCCTCAGCCTCCCAAGAGCTGGGATCAGAGGTGTGTTCCAAAAGTGTTAAACTGTACACACAATTCCATGTGTTTATATTCTTCAATAGGGTTGAAAAGTGATTTAAAAGGAATAAATTAAGACTACTATTTCTCCTCGCTGGGATTTGGCTCAGTGGGTAGAGCGCTGCGCTGCAGTCTCTGAGGCCCCGAGTTCAATTCCCAGCACCACAGAAATGGGAGAAGGGCCTGGCAATCCACTCCCAAGGCAATCCCGAAGCACTCAGCCATTGAAAACCCTATGAGGGTCGCTATGATTCGGATACCATCTCCATGGCACCTAACAACAACAAGAAACTATTTCTCCTCAGAGCCTGCAGCCATACCACGGTGGTGTCTGATCCCATCAGATTTTGGAAGCTAAGCAGGGTCGGGTCTGGTTAGTACTTGGATGGGAGACCACCTGGGAACACCAAGTGCTGTAGGATTGGGAGAAGGACCTGGCAACCCACTCCCAAAAATCAATCCGCCATTGAAAACCCTATGAATAGCAGAGAAGCACTAACAATAGTATTTCACCAGTTATACACTGGTTATACACTGGGTCACTATGAGTCGGGGAGCGACTCAGCGGTACCTAACCACAACAACAACAACATTATTTCTCTTCATTTAGCTACTGATTTTATCCTTGAAAAGAAAGGCTTCAAAGGAGGCTCAAAAGAGGAGGCTCAAGCGCTCTCTACCCAGGACTACTGAGTATGGAGAGAAGAAACACTTAGTGCATGCTTGGCAATTGCAGACATCCAAGAAGGCCATTCTGGAATATTCCCTTCAGCCGCGCCTCTCTGACTTCCAGGGGCGAACCCCTGAAGGGGTTACCAGCCACCTGAAAACTGTAGGGGGCACTGTGTCAACTCCTTCAGTGTGGACTGAACCCCACAGTGCACAGTGCTGCGTCTGATCCCGCGTGGCATCTCCAGAAGGCGCGCAGATGCTCCGAGGGCACTAACAGCCCTGTGATGGTGGGGGAAGACAGAGGGTCTCTGGCCAGAAAGAGGGGGTGGCAAAGGCAGAAGCCAGGGGACCCCTGCAGAGGTGGCGGGCAGCTGGGGCAACCCGAGTCCCAGCAGGTGAGCTGGGCGCTGGCCCAGTCTCCCAGGCGGAGTCTCCGCCACCCTCACCTCCCCTGCATTAAGTCCCCGAGGCTGCAGGCCAGAGTCGCCCACTCCAGTGCTGCAGGCACGCGCTTCCCCTCATGGCTTTGCTTTGGCCAATTTGAAAGTTGGGTCCTCGCTGCAGGGTTCCGTGAAGCCGCTTGAGAAATCCCGTCTAGCTTTCCTAGGGCCTTCAGAGTCAGGCGCTTCTGTAACCACAGTATAAAGGGTTTCAATAACGAGGCATGGGATGTTCTATAAATGAGCACAAATGAGCGCTTCCTGCAGCTCTGAGTGGTCATGAGCAGTAAAGGAGACACAAAGATCACCAGCTGTCTCAAATGGCGCCCCAACGTTTGTCAGTCGACAACTTACAAATCTGGAATCTTAAAGCCTTGTCCCAAACAAATAAAACAAAAACCAAAAACCAAAAACAAACTAAAAAAAAAAAAAAACAAAAAAAACAAGAAAAAACAAACAAACAAACAAACAAAACCCCAAAATTCAGAATATCTAAATTTAGCACAGCACGATCCAGAAGGGTAGAAGAAAACACTGTCCGCTCATGGTGGTGTTCAAATGGCTAATGTTTGAGAGCGCCCGGAATAAAGCAGGCATAGGGACGGTGGTCTCACAAGCAGTCAGGAAATTGAGCAAATTACCTCTGGGGCAAGGATGTGTGAGCACAGACAGGTGTGTGTGTGGCTCAGTCAGCTTTGCGAGGGAAGAATTTTGGCCTACTGTATGCGCCTGACCCCAAGCCATGCACCCTCTTATCTCAAGCCTTGCTGTGAAGATTAAAAAAAAAAAAAAAAAAAAAAAAAAAAAAAAAAAAAAAAAAAAAAAAAAAAAAAAAAAAAAAAAAAAAAAAAAAAGCTAAGAATGGTGTTATTATAGATGGACTAGAAAAGTCATGTAATAGTACTGACAACGTAAAAAGAAAGTTCAATACAGAAAAAGTTTCTATCTTAAACAGAACTGGAACCCAAGGATATATAGAAAAATATTACCATAAAAGCACAAGCAAATGGAAGAGAGGTCTTTGGTGGGGGGTGGGATGGGTAGAGGAAGTGCACAAGGGGGTAAGGGGGAACTTATCTGTGTAATGTACAACAAAATGCATATATAGAAATGTCACAATGAAAACCATGTTAGAATGACTCACATTAAGGTGTTCATTAAAAATTTCCAAAAAAAAAAAAGAAGGAAGGAAAAGAGTTAGCCTTGCATTTGAACTCGTGATCCCACAGCCTAAGGACCTTGACCCTTCACAGAGTAGACCAAGGGTAGATTATGGAATAAATTTTAAACCACGGCAGCTCTGATCCCCTTTAGTTGCACTCAGGGCTCACAGGCAATCATAATACATTTACCGTATCTGTATCTTTAAATTGCAGTGTTCACTAGAGAGATTGCCAGGACAGGTAACCATATCCGGCTCTCGAGAATCTCAGATAATGACCATGGAGAGAAACAGCAGAGGCTGGAAGTGCGCTAAGGGTGTCACATTGCCAAGTGAAATAGGCTTCTAGAATATTCACTTGAGGTGCCCACATTTCTTGCTTACTGGCTCCCTGTTGTCAAGGCAGAGGACACAAAGGTTACATTATGAAATGCGACCCCAGAGTCACTGCTGCTGGGCTTTGCTTCTTAATCCTGCGATTAGGAATCTGTGTTAGGGAAACATGCTTGCAGCTGAAAAAGCCCAAGGAGGCAGGCTGCTGTAGCCAAAAAATGCATCAACCTCATGGTGCAGTGGTGGCAAGGGATTGGTAGAAGGGGGATGGAAGCAGAACCACACAGTCAGAAGCTAAAAAGCCCCTGGGAAGTTATTCCAGTCTCCAAACAAAGGTACAATCAATTCTCCTACAGAAATGACTAATCTTCCCATTTCAACTTCCTCATTGTTTGTTGTTGTTGATAGGGGCTGCCAAGTCAGGGCTGACTCACAGCGACCCTCATAGGGTTTGCAATGACTGATTGGTTCAGGACTGCTTTGGGAGTGGATTGCTACATCCTTCTCCCAGTTTTGAAGTGCTGGGGATCAAACCCAGGTCCTCAGAGAGTGCAGAGCAGGCACCCTACCAGCTGCGCTAAACCCCACTATATCTGATTCCAAGAGACTCTTCTCAATACATAACTCAAGGCCTCCTCATTCTAAAATTAAATGCATTTTCATGAGCGTATTCCCAGGAGATAATCAGTGATGTGGTACCCAACAATACTTCTTTTTATACCGAAGGTTCATCAGCACAATCGTGACAAGGCTTATCTCCCAACTGCTAATTGCTGAGTCATATCTCTCTCCTCTGTGTCAATCCTAGAGTGTGGTCCACGATAGTTCTGACCTTGAAAACGATGACCATCATTCCCGCCTCCATGCAAAAAGAGAGGCGGAAGCCAGCGAGTTGTTCCTTGCTGCTGATCTATCTGCCCACACAAACCTCCACACCAGAGCTATCCTAACACCAAGGGTCCCCAAACCCCAGGCCACAGGAGGTGAGCGGCGAGCCACTGAGCTACTAAGGTTTCACCTGTCTCGACAGCCACTGCCCATTGGCTCATATACTGAAATCACCCTCTTCTATCCCCAGTCCATGGAAAAACTATCTTCCATGAAGCCGGTCCCTGGTCCCCAAAAGGTTGGCACCACTGCCTAACACCCTCAGGAGCTCCGTAGTAAGCTAGTGAAAATTGCCATCTCATCTGGGACTTCCACCAGCTAAGAAAACACGGAGCCTTCCAGACGCACAGTGCTGGGGTGGCTTCCATAGCCCAGCTTTACAGGATGGCTGGGGCACCAGTGTATGCATCTGTTTGTCTGCTTATATGCATGTGTTTCTTTTAACTTTGTTCAACACACCCGGAGTCCATGCGCACTCTTACTCTGTCTCTTTGTTCTTGCGGGTCCAAGGCCTGGGTCCTCCAGCACACATTCCCAGTGCTACACCATGGTGCACCAGGACAAATCGCTGTCACAGGAAGTGTCTATAGGAGGCATCATCCAGTGCACAGTTCTTTGTGGAGTGATATATTTTTTTTTTTGAAAGACTGTAATAGCCATGCTACCCTGATGTCCCATACCATCAGATCTCACAAGCTGAGCAGGGTCGGGCCTGGTCACTCCTCAGATGGGAGACCGCCCGCCTGGGAAGACTGAGTGCTGCAGACTTGGGAGAAGAACCTGACAGCCCACTCTTGAAAAGATCAGCCATCGAAAACCCTATGAACAGCAGAGAAGCACTGAGTATAGTGATGGGCGTGGCACAGCATCGAGGAGTGTTTCCTCTGTTTGGACCCAATGCAACAGCCCTAACAAGAGCATAAACTTTCTGGCACTACGTCTCTCTCTCTCTTAAGCTAAAGGCACCTTCACAGAGATGCGTGGGCTTCTGCATCTGTGAAAGCGTGAGCGCGCGGACGTGGGGCTGTGCAGGGAGACTACGCAGGAAAGAAGGGAAAGGATGGGATTACAGCTCAGGCTCTGCTTGCCCAGCTGCAAGGAAAGGGGGTGAGAGCAGCAGGCGGTGGAGCCCCACGGCTGGTCCCTGTGGCCTGTACACTCAGGGGCCAGGCAGAGCCTCATTTGGAGAAACACCCAGAGATGCATAGGTGAAAAACCTACCCACAGAGCAGGACGTGCCTCAGAGAACTGCGGGTAAAGACAGCGCATGCCCTGGCTAAGTTAGTTGCCACCTGCAGGCATCTACGCTAAATGCTCTGCACAGATCTGGTAGCCTGTGACCCGGTATTTATCACCATGATGGCAAAAAGACAAGAAGCAGCCGGGTGCGGTGGTGGACACCTGTAATCTAAGCTACTTGGGAGGTTGAGGGAGGAGGATCACAACTTCGAGGCCCGAGACAGCGATTTAGCGAGACCAGGTCTCAAAATTTTTTTAAAAAAGAAGTTAAGGGGGGGATCGGGGGTGCAGCTCAGTGATAGAGCACTTGCCTAGCATGCACAAGACCTTGGATTCAACCCCTAGTACTGCAAGAATAAAAATTTAAAGAGAGAGAGAGAGAGAGAGAGAGAGAGAGAGAGAGAGAGAGGAAGAAGAAGGAGGAGGAGGAGGAGGAGGAGGAAAAGAGGAGAAGGAAGGGGAGGAGGAGGAGGAAGGGGAGGAGGAGGATGGGGGGAAGAAGAGGGGAAAGAAGAGGAGGAAGAGGAGGAGGAGGAGAGAAAGAAGAAGGAGTGTTGGGGTTTTAGTTCTAGCCCGGCTAAAGTTACGGCCAAACCCTCAACATAATAACGTGGCCAATGTCGGGAAAGAAGGACCTCGGGAGACCTTCAGATGGTTGGGTAAGGATGGGTAAGGTTGGGTAAGGTTGGGTAAGGATGGGTAAGGTTTATTGGGGTGCTCCCCTGAAGGGGGGCAAGGAGCAAGCAGCCCCTATAGAGCAAGGCTCTATCCCTTTAAGTGCTGGCTCTAGGCCTGCAGCATGGAATGCCGCAGGCTAAGTGCTGGTACAGCTCAGCCTTAAAAGCACAGCCACAGCCGCTGGTGTTCAGTTGAGGTCCGATGGTCTTGACTCTCACGGCTCGCCTTCTTTACCCCCCTCCTTCCCAAGGATGGGAGGAGTTGGGAGGCTCTTCGTGGCTTGCTAGATGCCTTCGGCTCTTCGGGGCCCCTGGGCTTGATCTCGCCGGCTTGCTAGATGGTCCAGGTGATGAGGTTCAGGAGATGGTCAGAGAGGTCAGGATCGGTGGTGCTACAGGGATCAATAGGGTGAAGATGGGGTCCAGGAACCCTGCTTTTATAGGGTCCTGGAGGGGTCACATGGTGGGGTTCAGCCAATCAGGGCACACAGCTGGCAGGTACAGGGGGCAAACGGACATAACTGCCAGGTAGAGACAGTTATTACCTGCAAGGTGGCAAAATTAAGGTGGTTAAGGCTGGTCAAGCTGGCCGGGGGCCATCTTTGCTCACTCGATGCGAGGGGCTGTTTTGAGTGAGTGAGATGAGCCCTGGGGTCAACTAGGGGTCAGCCCCTCAGGCTGTTATGAGGGACCCTAGCTGGGAAATATTATTTTAAAAATCCCCAACAAAGGAGAGGAGGAGAAGTAGAAGTAGAAGAAGAAGAAGAAGAGGAGGAGGAAGAGGAAGGAAGGAGGAGGAAGAAGGAAGAGGAGGAAAAGGAGGAGGAGGAGGAGGAGGAGGAGGAGGAGGAGGAGGAGGAGGAGGAGGAAGAAGAGGAGGAGGAGGAGGAGAAAGAAGAGGAGGAGGAAGAGGAGGAGGAGGAGGAGGAGGAGGAGGAGAAAGAAGAGGAGTGCCTGGCACAGAATCAGGGAGTGTTTCGTTCTGCTGTACACAGGATTGCTGTGAGTTGGACTGGACAGCACCTAAGGACAACAACACTTTTTGTATTTTTACAGAATTTTACACTGGACTTGTAAAAATCTAACACAGGCGGAGTTTTTCTTAAGGCTCCATATAAGGATTAGCCAAGCAAATGACAGATGCAAAGGCCACTTCCTACAGGGACTGGACTTAAATGAACTTGAAGGTGTCCAACACACTGCCTGCAAACAGATGCCAACGTCTGTCTACCGCGCCCAGAACGTCCTGCGCGCTCCTTCCCAGGAGCCGAGGCTGAAGGGGACGGGGCTCAGCCAACCTGCCACGTTCAAGTCCGACAGGCCTTCATTTGCTAGGCTACTAGCACTGTTCTCTTTCCTGTTTATTGAAGACCCAGCCCCCAAAAAGACCAAGCTGAGGATGGATCACGGGAATCCTGCAACACTTGCGTCATGTCACCCGTTACCAAGTGACAAGTGGGCAACTTCTTTCCCTCTTTCTTAAGAAAGAAGTGACGAAAAAAGAAGTCACTAAGAAGGAGTAAGCCTGCAGCCGTAGCCCTGTGGCATCCGATCCCGTCAGATCTCAGAAGCTAAGCAGGGTCCGGCCTGGTTAGTACTTGGATGGGAGACCGCCTGGGAACACCAGGTGCTGCAGGCTTGGGAGAAGGACCGGGCAACCCCCTCCCAAAAATCAATCTGCCATTGAAAATCCTATGCACAGCAGAGAAGCACTGACAATAGTGTTTCCCCTGTTGTACAGAGGGTCGCTATGAGTCGGATACCAACTTGACGGCACCTAACAACAACAACAACAACAAGGAGTAACTGACACGTCATCCTCTGTTTTCTTGTACATTTAGAGAGAAGGATCACATTTCCAACACAAGCTCAGAAAGAGAAACCACATGTTCTCACTCGTATGTGGGAGCTGAATCAAAATTATAAGAAGGAAAAATCCTATGCAGAGATGGGAACATAATAAAAAATAAAAATAAAAAAAAAGCTAAAGTCGACCTAAGGAAGAGGGACAATTTGGGGACTGCAAAAGAAGGAGGGCGGGATCTAGCAAAAGGAGGAAATCCTGGGAGAGGAGAGCGGGGAGAGGAGGAACAAGGAGGAGTGCGGAATGGGGGAGGGGGCGACCTCAGGGTGAACAGCCCAACTTTAATAGTCCTGGAAATAATGATAATAATACCAATAACACCAAAGAATGGTGATAATATAGATGGGCTAGAAATTTCATGTAATAGTTTCGACAATGTAAAAAGAAAGCTCACCACAGAAAAAGTTTCCATCTTAAACAGAACTGGAACCCAAGAATACATAGAAAAATATTACCATAAAAAGACAAGCAAATGGAAGAGAGGCCTTTGGTGGGGGATAGGACTGGGGGAGGAAGTGCACAAGAGGGTAAGGGGGAACTTATCTGTGCAATGTACAACAAAATGTATATATGGAAATGTCACAATGAAAACCATGTCACAATGAAACACATTAAAGTGTACATTAAAAATTTCTAATAAAAAAAAGACCATGTAAACCAAGGGGAAAAAAAAGAAAGAAAGAAATGAGATAAAAATGCCAAGGATGGATTAATTCGCAGCACTCAGAAATACCTTTGAGTGTTTTTCCGAATGTCTGTGTGGGGGTGGGTAAGAGCGGGCAGGGGAGGGGACGAGCCCGCCCATTTGGAATATTGAAAAACCGAGGCCGGGCCTGCCACGCTGGGAGCCTCTCCGCGAGCTGGAGCCTTCTGAGCAGCTCACACTCCACACCCAAAGTGCGCATGCAGCAGGCCGGGGCAGAGGCACGGCCTGGCCGCCGGCTGCTCCCGGCTCTGGGAAAATGATAACACTGCAGCTCTGCACCTGTCCACCTGCTGCGGAAGGAGGCAAAAGCCATTACCGAGTGACAGGAGACAAAAAACCAAACTCCACTTCAGCAGCTCATCCAGCTGCTGGTGATTAATCTCACCCTCCCGCAGCCCGACTCACATTAACCAGATAATTAATACTTGCTTTAGGGAGCCCGAGCCGGCAACTGTTTTATCAACCTGCACAGCGCTGGGAGGGAAAGGCTGCATTTGTGGGCGCATGTCTGGAACCCAGGAAGGACGGCAGAGGGACGGCCAGGGCGTTGCAGCAACGCATGAGCCTGTTTCAAAATGGACAAGGGGGATGCGAGAGATCGAGACTAATTTTTTATCACGACTCTGGGCCAACGAGAAGAGCCCCTCTTTTCAAGCCTTGTTACACCTGCTGCCGGAAGATGCCCTCTCGGTTCTACGCTCTCTCACCAATTTAGAATCCCACGTGCTGCCGACTTAAGCATACAGAACTGAACACCCCGGTACAGCTCCACTCTAGAAAAGCTTTTCTTAACCAGTGCATAGGGCTGGGATTCAGCTCAGCTGGTAGAGCGCTGCGCTGCAGTCTCTGAGGTCCCGAGTTCAATTCCCAGCACCGCAAAAATGGGAGAAGGGCCTGGCAATCCACTCCCAAGGCAATCCCGAAACAGTCAGCCATTGAAGACCCTATGAGGGTCGCTATGAGTCGGATACCGACTTGACGGCACCTAACAACAACAACAACAACAAGTGCATAAACTGATACCTTCTACATCCAAAGTCTCCAGGAAGGGTTTGAACAGAGCCACACCCATTGGCTTTTCTCCTCCCTCTCCCTCATTCACACATATCTACAGGGAAAGCGCCTGCAGCA